>PVJD01003298.1:0-167666 GCA_004026545.1 Mormoops blainvillei | reverse complement strand
CCTTTGACGTGAAAGAGTCCCTACACAAAAGCCACTGTCAGCGGCAAAAACACGGTAATAAGTATTTTCTTTTCCTGCTGAAATAAAGCAATTACCGCAGACTATGCAAACCCCTAAGTGACCCCAGAGGTAACCAGAGCAATTTGCTGTGAGGCCGGTTTCCACTGAAATAGCAGAACACTCCAAGAAAGCCAGCCCCACCCGCTGCACCGCAGGCCGGGAGGAGGGCCACTTGCTCTCGGGCTCCTCGAAGGAGGCTGTCTGCAGGCCTGAGGCGAGGGGCGGGGGGGAGGACGGGCAGGGACCAGGAGTGAGATGCAAAGTAGAGGGGGAACATTCATGGCAGAGGGTAGCAGAGCAACTTGGCCCCTGAATACTTCCGAGTTGCCAGCCCCTCCCCTGGCTGAATGTTTTGACCCCTATTGATGGGGGCTTGTCCGTTGGGACCTCAATCGTTTGAGAGCTGCAGCAACCTCCAGGATCACGAGGAGACATGCCCAAGCTCTGCTTTACAAGGGGGGACTGCTCCCTGCCGCGGAGGGTCCTTTCTTTGCCCAGCAGCCGTCCTCGTGTCTGCAGGACCGAGGTGAGGCCTTGAGGGGTACACACGTGGTATGCCTAACCCTCCCGTCCCACCTTTCACGGTCCACCTTAGCAGCTATATCAGGGAAGTTTGCCTTCCCATCAAGTGGAGCAGTAATTGAATGTTTCAGAAAGCACGCAGTGGCTTCCACTGAAGCCACCTAGCAGAAGGGTGCCATGGTCGGGCACGCGCTTGTCGGGTGGGCTTTGTGAGCACGGCAAGTCCTCGCTTAGCATCATGGGTAGTAGAAGGACGTATAACAGAAGCAGTTTTCCCTTGGGCTCATTGATACAAACAAGAGTTAAGTTCCCACAGCATTTTATCAACGTTATAATGAAATGAAGTTGAACAAAGCGACGTTATTCAAGGACCTGCACTCCATCATTTTAACTCTTTAACAGTGGTCTGTAGACCAGCAGTGACAGCATCTCCAGGGGGCTTGTTAGAAATGCAGACCCTCACACCCCACCTCAGACCCAGTGAGTCAAACCTGTGTGTTCGCAGCTCACAGATGATTCTTCGGCCCCTCGAAGTCTGGGTAGCACAGCCTCAGGTGTCTCCAGGGCTCCCTCCCTCCGCGGCATTACTGTGGAGCAAGCCCGGTCTTTGGAAGTGGCCCTGGACCCAGATGGTAGCTCCTTCCTTATCAGTGTTGGTCAAAAACCCTAACTTCTCCGAGATTCGGTTTCTCCAGGACAAACTCATGGTGCCAGGGCTGTTGTGAGCATTCAGGAAGCTACCGCGTGTCAAGCGCCTGGCAAGGAGGGTTGACTAGCAAACAGCCTCCCTGCACCCCAGTCTTCTCATGTAAAGGGCCTTGGAATAGAAGAACACCCACCCCATCTCCAAAGGCTAGCTGTTATAGACACTGATGTTTTCGAGTGGCAGAAACGGTCACACCGAGTCTCACAGTGCTCAGCTCTTCCTCCCTCTCGTAAGCTCAGCCAGGCTTTCGCAACGATCTTTTTCTAGACCATGTCTGCTTCATCATCAAAGGTGAGATGCCTGCTCATTTCCTGGATCGGAGGCCGCCTGGAATCAGAGGACCTTTCACATTTTTTTTTTTTTTCCTGAAAAGTGGATCGCGGTGCAAGTCCAAGGGCTTTGGGCGTTCACAGGCCTGGGCCCAGACTCTGGCTCCGCCATTGGCTAACCTAGGGTCTGGGGGAGCTGTCTAACCTCTGCAAACCGTTGTTTCCTCAAGTGGAAAGTAGAGTGGCAGATTTTTTTCTCCTAGGGTTATTGGGAAGGGTAAGTGAAAATTATATACACATAGTAGGTGTCCCATACATGTTTATTTCTGCCTCCCTTGTATCCAGAAGTAACTCCAACCATTTTCGAGGTAATTAAACTGAATATTTATCTTAGAACATCACCGGAAGAGGAAGGTTTGCACATCAGGGATACATGCCTAATTTTTGACCCTCTCTTAGCCCCCGGCCACTTCAGAATCAGAGCTAACGTGACGTTAAACACTCCAGCCAAAATGGTGTGATGATACATGGGTCTTATGACTTGGTTTCAATAAATTAACTTTGAAATGTTACCTATTGTTACACTTAAGAACTCATTCTAACATAGTCCTCGTTTGATCTTTATAACTTATTTTAAAAGTCTCTGTATATTATTTTTTCCTCTATAAGTCTTGCGATGGCCTTTGGCCAAAAGCGATAAAATTTTGACCTAGTAAAATCCCTGTTAATAACTCTTTTACTTGTCATGTATAATTTGTATTTACCCACCAATATTGAGTTCTCAAAATACTGTAGTTCAGAGAGAAAAAAAATCAAACATTAGTGTGTTTTATAGGGAGATAATAAGGTCAGGGAAGGCTGGAGAAGGGAGGGCAGATAAACAGTGAAGGATGATAGTCTAAGAGGAAAATATTCAGATGTATAATTAAAGATGAAAGATGCCTTCAGCCAAGCTTTTCAAGGAAGTGGAAAAAGCAGTGAGTCTGGGAGACTTGGCTGGACTATCTCTTTGGTAGATTGGAAATTGGAGCAATGAAAACTCTTCACCAGAAGCGGTAAAACAGTGGAGAGAATCACAGAATGTTCTAAAAGGAAGGACCCACGAGACATCTTCAAGACTGCCCTCTTCATCCTGAGGTCTACCCGCATGTAGACAGCTCCAGATAGATGAGAACCCATTTTTGCTTTTAAACAACGCGAGAGGAAGCTATTCCATGGTCTCTGGATTCCAATCGGCATTTAACAATTCTGATCATTTGTAACGATTTCCAGTCATGGACAGCTTTTCCTGAAGTCGAACCTAAGCCTCATGTTTCTTGGTCAACAATATTTTTTATAGGTAGCGTATTACTAAGGGCTAGAGTTTTAAAACGCCATCCTACAGTATTCCCACATTCCAGACAGTCGAGTTAACAGTCTCTTGAGAGAGAGAGAGAGAGTGAGAGAGAGAGTGTGTGTGTGTGTGTGTGTGTGTAAAACATTTTTCTCCTTTAAAACCACGTTGCAAGTTCTATCTGGTGTATGTCAAACATCTTCTAAAAATTTGTCACAAATGTAAGATCAGTGATTTTAGACACTTTCCTTGTAGTTATGTTTCTCTACTCTGTCTTGAACACGTGCGTTTCTTAGATTTACTGCCTATTTTCTGCAAGCTTCCAGTGTATACTTTGAAGTGTAGCATACTGTATTAGAAAAATTAGTATTCACAGTTTAATGAATTTCAGTTATATCGATTCTCAGTCTTTAGTTTTTATCAAGCGGATGAGGGTTGACACCCCCTATTTATTCCAGATGTTCCCTGGGACCGAATAACCCCACACACCGTTGAATTTGTTTTCCTACGTGCTTTTTCTGTCTCCTTTTCTAGCACATCCTCCTCTTTCTCACCACAGAATCAGAGTTCTTTAGGACTCAGCCCTAGGCCATCTGCTGGGCCCTATCTGTCCTCCAGAGGTGACCTCATCACGCTCTTGGTTTCCAGTGCTACCTGGATTTCTGCAACTGCTAAATCTGTACCTCCAGCCCAGATGTTTTCGTGGCTTGAGAGCCAGATGAACATTTACATAAAGAATATTAATACTTACATGTCTCACGGGCATTGAACGATAACGTGCCCCAAAATGGATTCACCATTTCTCCCGGCACCGTGTGTACCACGCCTTTCTGTTTTCCCTACTGTGATAGATGATGCCACCCGTTACTCACGATAGCCAAAGGCGGAAACAACGCAGGTGCCCCCATCAAAAGGTGAATGCGTAAGCAAAGTGGCTGCAGACATACCTTGGAATATCATTCAGCCTTTAAAAGGGAGGAGGTTCTGACACATGCTATAGCGTGGATGGACCTGGAGGACATCTTGCTAAACGAAATAAGCCAGTCACAACAGGACCGATACTGTGTGATTGTACTTACATGACGTGCCTAGAGCAGTGAAATTCATTGAGGCAGGAGGTAGAGTGGTGGCTGCCGAGGGTAGAGAGGAGGGGAATGGGACCAGGGAGCTGGTGTTGGACAGGTGCAGAGGTCCAGTGCAGGGCTGTGAAAACAGCTCTGGAGATGGAGTTGGTGGTGATTGTTCAACAGTGTGAATGTGTTTAATTCCACGGAGCCGACCGCTTAAAAGTAGTTAAGGTAGTAAATTTCATGGTTTGTGTATCTTATCACAATTTTAAAAAGACCAAAAAAAAAAATGTTGAAAGATGCCACAGAAAGCAATCTACCAAATCTATAATGCGGAACGTAAAAGACAAATGACCAAGTTTCTCTAAAAAAAAAAAAAAGAGAGAGAGAAAGAGAAAGGACAGAGAAAAGGTTGTGGAATGCAGGAGGCCAGAGAGGCAAAAATAAATCAGTTAATTTTAAAAAATGAAAAAGCAACATCATCTTCCACCTAGGCTCTTGAAGCCAGGAACTGAGAGGTCCTGCTTGAACTTTCTTGCCCTGTATGTAGGTCCCTGCAAAATTGCACATGTATGTACTGTACTTGCAGGAAGTCCCCTGGGTTCCGACTTAGAAGCAAACAAGTTCCAAAGGGTCTGGATGAGGGATCGATTTTTATATTTCAGAATGGCAAGGTAAACTTCACAAAGAAGTGGGCCTGCTAAGGGCTTTGGGTGCTGAGTACTGCCAAGTTACGTCAGAACTGGTCGTTGGTGATCAGATTCTGAGAGAGGGACAGAATGAGGATGTGGAGGGAACATACTTGATGCCTGAATGGTGGCGATGGATGGGGAGCCCCAGGGCATCCTTTTAACCGACCAATCTGGCCACGCTGGTCTCTCATGGAATGGTCCCTCCGGAGTGGGTGTGCCGTCCTTCCCTCAGTTCAGGTCACATTTTGTTTGGGAGGTAAGCCAAGGAATGTACCCATCTGATGTGCTGTGATGTAAGGGAGTCAGAAAGCAATTTGATCCGATCCAATCCTGGAAGCCTCTAGAAAATAGGGGTCATGCTGTACAAAGGCATGAGGCACCTGAGCAAATTGATCATAAAAGGGTAGATCTTACAGGGAAACCAGAGACTTGTTCATCAACTCTGTACTTCAGGAAGAAAGGAAGGAGGGGGACATATTTGGGAGATGTCTTATCTTCTAAGGCTGGTTTCTTGGATGCACCCCAGACGAGCCCCTGGAGGGACATTGGTGGTAGAAGACACACAACCAGGACACACTTGATAGATGGAGAACCTGGACTGAAGTGCACCGGAAACCCCAGTGTGAGTGTTAGGACTCATTCACAGATGGAGGGTTAGCTTACGTTTAGGCCCGTGCGTAGCACTAGGTTTGACATCTAAGTGTGGCAGGATAATCAGCCTTTGGTTTCATTGGTTGCAACCTCTTTCCCCCTGGATCTTTCGGTCCATTCCTCTCCTCTGACAGGGTATTATTTTCCATTCTCCTTTTTTACTTTGGGCGGCCCACAATTTTGTTTAAATCCATCCGTCGGGATCCCCGCAGAAGACAGGGCATCTACTGCAAATGAGTTTTATAGAATTTTACCGAGGGGTTATTCTGAAGGTGCAGGAAGGAAGAGGGCAGAACCAGATGATAACAGCGAAGTGTTGTAGTCAGCTGTAGACCGGTGAGGGGTGCGCTGGGGAGAAGGGGAAGTTACTGGGACCCAGGGCTGTTTGGAGAGAGCTGGGACCTCCACTGAGGGACACGGCCAGCCCGAGTCCAGGCCACAGGGAAGCTCCCCCTTCTCTGTCCCTCTGCCCTCATGCAGGTGAGCCTCCTCGGGCACAGAGCGAGAAGATGACAAGTGCAGGGTGGATCCGAGCGGCAGGCGGGACTGTCCCTGTTGGGTTTCCCTGTCAGTCGCTGGTCATCTCCACTTTGGTCTCAACGCATTTGTCCTGAGCACAGTTTCTCAAATTTTGTCCCCCTCTCCTAATTTTGTGTTTATAGGCTGATGTAGACTTATTTATTCGCTTGAATTTTCCACGTGGAATCTATTTTATAGCCACGTTGGTCCTGCCAGTCCGACCTGAGCTGTGAACCCTCCACCAGAACCTCTCCCCATGTCACGCACCTGGGATAACCGGCTCCTACTGCTTAAATGTGACTCAGGACATCGGGGGAGGGGCCCGGGCATCCTCACTGCTAACGAGCCCCTGGGCTTTGCCCATGCAGCTTGGTCCCTGGGCCACACTTTGAAGAGCAGGGCACTGCACCACTTGAAAATGACCTTTAGATCCACTGCCAGCTGCCCAAAATTAGTTAGGTGAGGTAGTGGGAGGGTCCACGTTTCTGCTGACGGCCCGCCATCTGCTCCTTCATTATTTCTTGGCTTTGCCACCGGTTCCCAGCATTCAGGTGTACCGTGTGCCTCTCCGAGCCTCAAAATCCCGGGCTTTCTATGTGGGACCTGATGCTGCTCTTCTTCCTGGACGTAGCGACAGCCAATTACTATGGTTATCTTCTGGGCACGGTGTCTTATGAGTCCTGCAGCCTGCCTCCCCGTCGCTGTCATTCGTTTGAGTGCCATTCAGCTTAATGCGTGTCTCAGCCCAGTAAGGTGATGGTGTTTTGGCGACGGGGTCAGTGAGATGCAGCAAAGGAGTCTGTAATCTTCAAGGTATCAGAGACTCCAAGTTGGGGGCACTCTAACATATCCGTGGCCCGATCGTTCAGTGGACTTGCGGCAAAAGCTGTACACAGCACATAGAAAATAAGCGGCCAGTTTAGCAGCCGCTGAAGCTCTACAGGCAGCGGAGGGAAGTATAGGGGAGGGGACAGGGACTTGTTGCTCTGCACTGCGTTGCAGCCAGGAAGCTGACAGATCCATGAGCAGAACTCTGCAAGCCTGGACCTGGGGGTGTTGCAGATGGGATGTCAGGGACGTTCAGTCTGAGATGTCTGTGGCTGCCACTGGGTAGTGTGTCCGTGGGCCAAGACAGCAGTGAGGCCCGTGGAGTTAAAAACGCGGGAAGTGACAGTAGAGGGGAGGAGTATAAGAGATGAGTCAGTGTCATAATTAATTGGGGAAAGTAGTAACATTTATGAAAAGAGCTGTTTTTAACCTAAATATTATCAGAGTGCCGTTTACTGATTGCCTGCACGGCCAGTTCTGTACACATACGATATCATGCCTTCGTGCCAACTCTGAGAAACGGCACGAGAAAGGGCCCAGACCTCACATTGCCCGGGTCTGAACGTGGAAGGCACCAACCCCTGGAAACCTGACATTAGGAAGCTTTTAACCTTCCCGCGATGAATGTTTTTTTTAGACAGAGAAATGGACACAAAAATAGTAACAACCTCAGAGGGCCGTCTGAGGAATAAAGGAGTGGATAAGGGAAAATTGCTGAGGTCAGTGCCAGCATAGACCAATTTCTCAATCAGTGCTTCCAGTAACTAGTATTATCATCTGATCATCTCGGATTTCCTGCTTAATTGTGAGTTCTTTCCATGAAGCCTGTTGTCTCTCTCAGCGTGGTGAACGTATAGCTTATAGAGGGATGACCAAGTTTGTTGGGGGCTTTAAGAGTGTTGAAATATTCACAAGAGATTTTCCCTTCATGCTTACAGCAGCAGCATCTCCCTCGAGGAACAGAGGGAAAATGATTTGAGGCTGCAAAACCCAGTGGTCTTGATTCTTCGGGACCTTGGGGGGCTGAGGTACAGGAAATCCACCCTTTCTGTGGTGCATCAGGTCTCTTCAGTTGTTGGCACAGTTCTTTTGGAGAACGAAAAGGCACTAAACTCTCTGAAAGAACCATTTAGCCCTTGAATCTGAAAGGTATTTCAGGTAAGTTCTTTGAGACTCAAAAGGTAATTATTGCAGAGCATCTAGTGGAGTATCAAGTACTGGCCAAGCCCCATACAAGCATATTAACTTAATCCTCTCTCACTGTTTTGTGGTGGCTGAGCGTTGTCACATAATCCCCCGGTGAGAAGTGATGGGCCTAGAATTCTGAAGTGACTCCCTGTTCAAGGACAAACAGCAAGTCGGGGAGGGAACCGTCACCCCGCCATAGCCGGTGGGCCTCCATTCTTCCTATTCGTTCCCAAAGCCAGGCTAAGTAGTTGGAGGGGACCACCCATTTGGGGAAAGGGGACTCATTTCAGAATGGTACTTGACCAAAGGTAGCAGCCATCCCAGGGGGCACTATTTCACAGCCTTAGAGCTGGGAAAGACTAGCGCATTGTCTTGCGCACATCTTTGCACCTCACAGGCGAAGGAGGAAGGGCCTAGACCCCAAGGTCACTTGCAGTTGGTGTCAGTGCAGAGACAGGGACCCCCTAGCTGGGAATGGCAGGCTGTGCATGTAAACAGACGTCTATGGCATTCTTTCAGGAGGAAATAGTTAAACCGGGAATATCATCCATTTTAATTATTGAAATCATTTATTGATGCTGAGACACTATTTGGTGAACGTAAGTGGAGAATATTAATAGATATTATATATGACTGAAGCGCCCCCTTATTGACTTCTGTGTCACAACATAAACACACATAGCCCAATAAAACATGACTTTGTCTTAATAGCCTTATAAATAAATTATTAAGGATTTTATTTTCTTCTGCAGTAATTTTACTATTTTTTTTTTTAAATCAAGCTTTCTGCAGGACTGTAATTAAAAGTAAAGGACAGTGCCGCAGCTTTTAGCCACGGTTCTCCGGCGTTTAAGGAAGAACTGTCAGAACTCAGCAGGAAGAATATACTATTTGCTGCGGGGTTCCCGGAGGGTGGTGTTCAAGGGCGCCAGCCCCCGTGCGGGTTGCCTCTGTGTCTCAGCAGCCGCAGCTGCGGTCTGTGCCGTGGGGGACCTGTCTGGGATGGCTGTCATGCCCTGCTTGTTGGTGCCCGCGGGCAGCACCAAGACCAGGGAGTGGACCGCCTTTTTCTGCGTCATCCATGTCTAGCACCAGCCTGGCCCATAGTAAACCCTCTTCCGATGCTTGTTGGTTGTGCTACTGCCCTTCCTGGCCATGCCCTTGAACTCGAGCACCATACCCTGGCTTGGATTTCCTACTGACTTGGCCTGGGGATCTGCTCAGAGCTGGTGTGCACCGTGAGTAATTGTGATAAGAGACAGGAGGACCCAGTTTAATGAGCAAGGGCTCTGGTTTCAGCCAGACCCATATTTTACCGATGGCTTCAGTGTCTCAGGCAAGCGCGTTTGTCATGTTGACCCTCATTTCTTGAAAAATGATAATGCCCACTTTTCAGGGGCTGGCGTGGTGACTGATAAACATGTAAACTGATCTCACATTTTACGTGGACAGTCTGGGAGGTGGTTCTTCTTCAGTCTGCCTGCCGCCATCTGGAAGCCTCAGAGGAGAGTCACCGAATCATGAGCCAGCTATTAAGTTTGATTTATCTATTGTTTGGCTATTTTTGCACACCCATTTAGTATCTGCTGCCCCATCTTGGTAGCTCACCGTATCCCCTTCTCTGCTTTCACCTTCCATCAGTGTTAATTCAAAGAGTCTGTGTGGCCACTCTGTCCCAACCGGTCCTCCCCGGTGTTTCATTCACTTCTCCCAGTGCGCAGCGTTCTGACACTGCCGGAGAGGGGTACACGGGACAGATGTCCATCCCATGATCTCGCAAGTGCGGGGCTCACCTCACATTTCCTCTTACCTGGTGAATTTCACTCTTAACTTTTTTTTTTCTGGCTTTGCGATCTGTCAAGTCCCAAAATATAATTCCACATTGTTTGCTTTAGTGTCTCATTATCAGTTTGGAAGTTGCTCTTAAACATTTTGTGTTCGGAGCTGAGAACCTATACGACCTGTGCAAGACCACACCAGTCAGCCTTGTTCAAGGCCCACCACGCTGAGCCACGCGGTTCTTGGCCCTTCCGCGGCACTCCCCTCTGCAGACGTTAGCCATGCCTTTTGACGCCCTCGAGGACAGGAAGGAGTTGTCATCACCCCATACGGTCTGGGGCACGGAGTCTCAGGTGCTTAGTCCAGTCTGGACAGCAGCCACAGTGGGCAGGGAATAGCTTTCAGGGAAGGCGTGCTCCAGTCTGAGCTGTGACACTTCAAAGCAGTATGTCAGGATTACCTACTCTTTCTCCGAAGGCTTTGGGGTTAGACCATTGCTTTTTTCTCTTTGCACGTTGGTCAGTTCTGTAGTGCTAGGACCGATTCCTTCTTGGGTCTAAGAGAGGGTAGATACCTTGAAGGGAGACATCTAACCTTCTGAAGCCTGCGTTTGGGGAGATTGCTTCTGGAATGCCACTCCTACACCATCATTTATGAGAGGATTTCGGGCTGCGTTGAGAAAGTGGTCTGACCCAGCGATGGACGTTATTATAATCTTTTATCTTCACTACCTTAGCTTTTAAGACCTGTCTCCCCAGGCAACAGGGTGGATGTGTTTTTCCTTATACTTGGAATACTCTCTGATATTAGGATAGAACTGAAGCAGAGTTGAAAAGAAAACCCTTTGGTTCTCTTAGCTAGGCATTTTGTCCACAGTCCGTGACCTCTACGGAAACTGTGTGATATGGAAAGAGTCCAGTGAGTTTGTGGTCCCCAGACCGAATCTGTCTTTGCTCAGAAGCAGAGTAACTTGCGTACGCTCCCCCTTTTCTCAGACTCTGCAAAATGAGGCCAGAAGTACCCTCCTTTAAAAGCCGTCGTAAAGATGATAGAAACGTTTAACGCTGTATTGACTCCTCGTAGGTTTTTAAACGTTTATTTGTCTTTCTTCTTCCCCTTATTAAACCTTGAGGACAGACCTCCATGTTTCCCCAATAGACCTTACAGGTGTAGCACACAGGACAAGTGCCCAATTAGTTCACGTCCCGGAGAGTGATGCGTGTTCCCCGGATGAATCTGATTTCTCTTCGTAGTGAGAGGGACCCATCTCAGACACCACAGCCTGCCAGTAGTCACCTTGGAATGACAGACTGGAACCCACTCATTACCCTAATTGGTCCATTTTTAGTATATAAAAACTGAGACCCGATCCTGCCTTGGGGCAAAAAGAAGTACCCTGGTTCCTGCCTAAGAATGTGACTTTTAGACATTCGTGCTTCTCATTTGCAGGCTGTGTGAACAGTTTCAGAAGCAATGGTGAGGGAAGGATAGGGCATGGGTGCAGTCATTCTTTATCTTATCGACCGAGACGTCTGCTGATTTGTCACTCTCACCCTATCATGTTTTTACAGGAAAATGTTTAGGACTTGGGACTTTTAAAAGGACATATACATGTGCTCACATAAACTTACAGATCATAAGCACATAGGTCAATGCATGTTAACAAAGGTAGCAGCTCTGTATAACCAGGATCCTGATGAAGAAACAAAATAGCATCCCCTTCCTCCCCACCAGCCACCTGGTACCCTTTCCGCCGCCATCAGCATCACCCCTGGGGGAAACACTCACTCGGTATGCAATGCCATAGATTACTTTGATTACTTTTAAATTTTATATAAAAGAATCACACAGTGCCAACCTTTTGCATATGTGGTTTCTTTTACTCCGTTCTATTTGTGTGTGTGTGTGTGTGTGTGTGATATTGAGAGTAGCTGTAGATCACTCATTATCACTGCGAAATGATATTCTGCTTGTGTGAATATATCAATGCATTTATCCATTCTACTGCTTATGACCAATTGAGTAGTTTCTAGTTCGGGGCTCTTTTGAATAGGTTGCTCTGAACATTCTTGTGTGTACCTTTGACTCCTATGAAAATGCATTTTTTGTCACTGAAAATTGTTTATTAAAAAACAAAGCCATAGACAGTGAAAAACATCCTGTTTTTTTTTTTTCTTTTTACTTTTTGGTGGGAGTAGGGTAGGTGATGGAAGAGGGAGGGTCAAATGGAGACAGCCCGGAGGGTAAGTTAGGTAGGTACCTGTGAGTGGAATTCTTGGCTTATAGTGGATGGACGTGCTTAGCTTTCATGGTTACTGCCAATCAGTTCTCCAGAGTTAGGTCTTTGCTTTTTTAAAAGACAAGGTTGTTAGTGGTAACATTGGGAACAGACCCCACTAAGCAACCTAACCTTATGCTTAGAAATGGAATCGCCTTTCTTAAGCCGTAGTTCACATGCTGCGTACGGAGTTTGGGTACCCAAGTTCTATCCCGGTAGGGAGCTGTCCTCACCCCATGGTAATCATTTTCTCTCCTCCTGGACTGCTGAAGGCCAAACATTTCCTTGGCGGTACTAACCTTTCTCTGGAGGTGAGAGCATCAGCTTGTTCCTTTTATGGCACAATAAAAGCCCACTTTTAAAAATTGGCCAGCAGGGGTTTAGGGCATTGGTAGGAAAATGCTATGTGTATGCAGTTTCTAAGCTATCTTTATCCTGCTTGCTCTGTCCTGTTTTACTAGGGAGCTGCCACTTGTCCTCAGTGTTTTAATGAATGATATTTAGTTGCCTTAGGCTTTTTCTTTTTTTTTTAGCAAAGTGTGTGTGTGTGTGTGTGTGTGTGTATGTGTGTACAAACTTTTTTTTTTTTTAAATTCAGAAAGAGATGGAAAATCCACTAGGCAACCATACTGGCAAAACTTTGAACTGTCCCAACCTCAAATATTTCCTTAGTTTCTATTTTAATATTAATAATTGTTCAGAAAATATTCATTAAGTGTCAGCTCCATGTCAGGGACCTATGGTATAGACATAGGTCAGCAGAAACCCACACATACAATGAAAGTCTCTGGGGCCTAAAAAACCAATCTGATATTTTATATGATTTCCCTTTTTAAAATAAAACAAGTAATGGAAGATGGTATATGGTCAGACCTGATTTTCTAAACTACCCTGCACTGTATTTAATAGCTCATAAAATATAAGCTCGGACTTTAAAGACAGATTATATGTTGATTTATTCTTTTTTGCCTGCCTATTTTTCCTGGAACATAATAATATTGGAAAGCTAGTAAGAATGATGTTTTTTGGAGGAAAATAGAGAGTACATAAAAATCAGCTTTGGAGTTTCTTGAACATAATACTTGGTGTTTAATTTTTAATTATCGCAGGGCAAGAGATTACATCCAGCGTGTTGAGAATTGATGCTGTGTAGTGGGAATGTATATTTTTCCCCAGTAATATGTGTATTATTCATAGAAAATATGGGCATTCATGAAAGGGCAGCTGGCCCTTTAAGGGAACGGCACCTCCCGAGTTGGAGGAGCTGTTAACAGTGGTTTTGATTTGCTGCCTGAAGTGCACTTACAGCTCATTTAACATTAATAGAAGGTGATCTGGGTCCTTCGTGACCTCTTGGAACCTCAGTCACAGACTGGGTCATTTCAGAGACTTGGGATGAGTATGTGGCCAGTTAGCAACAGGTCATGGGATGAATACCCTTCCCTTTATTTCCCTTGTGGATCTACTCGGTGATTCACTTCCCCACCCTGGGGCAGGTGGAGAGAGGAAAAGGAGATCAGCTTATTCCAGAGATTATAAACAATGACTTTCACAGTCGCCCATCTACTTTGTCTTTCTGTTTCTTTGTTTTTCTCTTCTGAATTCCTAATGTTTCTCCTTGCTTTCTTTGTCTCAGCTGTTTGCTTATTGGACATGGACGGTCACGACACCTAATGCCACATAATGAAAAGTCGTATTCTTACTGTGTAGGAAGAGACTCTGAGGCATAACAAAGCGACTTGTCCAGAGGATGCAGAGGAATAGATAATAATCAGTAAGAGTAACAACCCTTGTATTTCCCAAGTTCACTGCGGCATTATTAACAACAGCCAGGTGTGGATATAAATGTCCATTGATAAATGAATGGATAAAGAAAAAATATACATGTATACACCCATATTTATCTGTGTAGAAATAGATAAAAATATAGATAAATAAATATATATTTAAAACTCAGCTTCTTAAAAGGAGGGAGACCCTGTCATGTGCCACAACATAGGTGAACGTTGAGGACATCATGCTAAGTGAGTAAGTCTTTGCAGAAGGACAAAGACCACGTGAGTCCACTTACATGATGTGTCCAAAGTACAAAAGCTCACGGAAGCAGAAAGAAAAATGATGGTGGCCAGGGACTAGGGGCAGGAGGAAAGGAAAAGTTGCTCTTCAGTGAGTGTAGAGTTTCAGTCAGACAAGATGAAAAGTGTGAGAGTTCTGCTCTGTCACTGGGCGACTAGTGGACGGTACTGTACCGTCCACTTAAAAATTTGCTGAGGGTAGATTTCATGTCAAGTCTTTTTACATACACACACACAAGTACAAACTGAGAATGAAAGTATGTATTCCGAATGTCAGAAAGACAAAAAAAGAAAGGCAGTGAGCGTGAGCTTCTGTACATTTGAACTGGCCGAGCCAGCTCAGGGAACTGGAGTAAGAGAAGCAGTTGGATTAACTCAGGAGACAGTCAGAGGTCTAGGTGGCCCCTCTTCATTTCAAGCCGCCTAGAGCACATTTTGGGTGCACTGTATCCTTTTGAGAGGCAGAGGTACAGTGCCCGGGTCGGGGGGCGGTGTGCCGTTTGGTGTCAGGCAGCCCTGGTTTAAGCCATGGCGCCTCTGGTTATGAATTGAAAATTTTCTTAACAACTCTGAGCCTTGCTCGTCTGAGTTGTACAGTGAAGGACACTGTCCATCTCAATCGAAATTAAATAAGATCATTTGTGTAGCAATCTCAAATGAAAATGTTGATGGTTATTTCTTAACATGTTGGCAGCATTGGAATAAGAGGCTGCAGTGATTTAATTATAGGAGTGGCCTGAAAGTTCCTGAAAGTTCATGTAAGGCTGTTTCTACAAGGCAGGTCCCTTGGGAGCCAACTTCAGTATCCGCATTTGTACGTAAATCTGCACCGGAAACATAAATCCCAAAATATAAACCTTCAGTTAGATTCTGAGGCCCAGTAATTCCAGGTACAAATACCCAGCTAGAAAGTCCGTTGTCATCTATGATTAAGAAAAGAAACTGAACTTTAAAAAACAAAACTCTGTTCATCTTTAATCTCTGGGAAATATTGAAATCTCTCTTTCTCTTTGTTGATTTTTCCTTCATCTTGTGATGAAATCTGCCCATTGTGTCATTTTCCAGTCAGGAGCTAGAAGAGCGCCGGCAGGACCAGTCTTGAGGGTGTGCACAGGGTATTCTTTTTCCGTTTTTTTTTTTGTTGTTGTTGCTCTTCCAAAAAGGGCAAATATGACATCTCAGAATATTAGCCCCCCCAAAAGGTTTCTTTTTCTCGTGAACTAACAAAGTTATTATTGTGGTTGCTCTAGGATTTTACAATTTGAAGTTGGTAATAATGGTTTTGGGATACTAGATGGTGAAGGATTTCTTTCTCAAATCACCAGGCCAAGCCCTACCTGTGCCAGGCTTGGTCGACGTCATTGTTCTTTTGGTGACTCTAAGGGGGTGGATGCACGGACGGTACCCTGACACTGAGGGTTAATGCCCTTTAGGCGCCAGCAGAGAGTTTAGCCAAGTCTTCTGCCCGAGCTTCCCAGAGACGATGGCAGGAGAGGGCAGAATGCTGGTCCAACGAAGCAGATTTGTATGTCATTGAAATTTTATAGTGGATTCTAATCCTATTTGTATTCGATCATTTATTCAGTGCCAACCAATATTTGCGCAGGGCTTTATCGTCTGTCAGGCTCTTTCCTAGGTGCTGGGGATGCACCAGGGACCAAAGGAGACAAAGCCCCCATGGCGCTTGTGTTCTAGTGTCATGCCATTTATGGAAACTAGCCCAACATGGGCCTAACATGCAGTGTAAGAGCTAAAACTACGAAGCTCTTAGAAGAAAACCAAGGCATACATCTTCATGATCCTGGATGAGGCAGTGGGTCTTAAATACGACACCGGAAGCACAAGCAACAAAGGAAAACAAAGATAAATTGAACATCATCAAAATTTGAAATGTTTGTGTTTCCAAGAACACCATCAGGGGAGTGAAAAGGCAACCCACACGATAGGAGTAAATATTTGCAAATCATGTATCAGATAAAGGGTTTATATCTAGAATATACAAAGAACTCTTACAACTCAACAATAAAAGGACAACTAATCCAACTAAAATTGGGCAAAGATTTGAATAGACATTCCTCCAAAGAAGATATACAAATGGCCATGAAAAAAAAATGCTCAGCATTATAGAGCTACAAATAAAAACCACAACGAAATACCACTTGATAGCCCCATGGGTGGCTGCAGTAAAAAGACAGACAACAATAAGCAGTGACCAGGATATAGAGAAGGTAGAACCCTTACACATTACTAGTGGGAATGTATAATACTTCAGCTGATATGGAAGACAATTTGACAGTTCTTCAAAAAGTTGAATGTAGAGTCACCGTATGCCCCAACCATTCCACTTTTAGGTATATACTTAAGAGAATTGAAAACACGGGTTCACATAAAAACTCACAGTGAGTGTTCCTAGCAGCATTATTCATCATATTCAAAAATAAAAACAACCCAAGTGTACATCGGCTGATGAATGAATAAACAAATGTGCTGTAGCCATACAATATAATATTAGTTGGCCATAAAAATAAATGAAGCGTTGGTATTTGCAGCAACGTGGACGAACCTTAAAAACATGACACGGAGTGAAGGAAACAAAAGGCAAATGTTGCGAGAGTCCATTCATATGGGATGTCCATAACAGGCAAATCCATAGAGACAGAAAGTGAATTTGAGGTTGCAGAGGATGGATGGAGGAGGGATGGGCCTGGTAATGGGAACTGTTTCTTTTTGGCCTGATTAAAATGTTCGCAATTAGAGAGTAGTGATGGTTGTACAACTTGGTGAATATATTGAAAATCACTGATTGTACAATTTAAAAGGGTAAATTCTATGGCATGTGAATTACATCCCAATAAAAAGACACGCTTATCATAATTATAGGTTACATGAAACTAGCAAAGGGAATATTTGCATTGGATGGGAAAGATGGCAGTGTCAGCACTCGGAGCAATCTCGACAGATTGGAAAGATAGGCCGAATCCGACACAGTGAAATTTCGTAGGAATAAACATAGACTCCTAAAACTGTATTCAAGAAACACAACTAATAACAACTCTATGAAAGTAATTCCAGGCTTCGGTTTCTAGGGAGCCAGATGTGAGTGCACAGAATGTCACATCCTGAGAGGTTAATGTAACATTTGCAGCATTAATAGAAGCGTTGTTACTCCGGTGAGGAGTTAACACTATTTTTTTGATAGCCGGTCAAACGATACCCAGACTTTCGGGGTCAGTTCTGGTTGCTGTGTTGTAGGAAGCCTCTAGTTCAAGGGGTGAATCTGGTCCAAACACACATTGCAGTTGGCTTTTCGCAAAGTCTGTTTTCTCATCTGAAGGCACTTGGGTAGAATTGGCCTCTCGCTTCACCCCGGGGCCCGTCAGTCTTTGGTCATCTTAAGCAGAGCCAGGCTCACACGGTAGGCCACTCAGCTGCTCCTGACTGACATTTGAATTCAACTCTCCTCTCCACCCGACCTCAAAAACAAAGGGACCCGAAACATATTGACAGGATAAGGGACACTTGAATGAACTAGATTTGTTCAATTGGAAGATCTGGAAGCTGTGGGAACCGACCTTCAACATTCGAAGGTTTTTCACGTCAGTGTGGGAAAAGTCAGACAACCAGGGATTGGTGGATGGAGGCTTCGGAGAAGATGTTTTGACTCAATGTAGAGAGCATTTCAGCTGAGCTCCCCAGGGATGGGTGGGCTTTCTACAGAGCCAGAGTGTTGGTTGAACTGTGTTGACACAAGCGGGGTGAACATCTGGATGGCCTTTGTGATCAGGGGGAGATAGGGTCTAGATAACCTTCGTAACCTCTTCTAGTTTTAAGATTTCATCACGATGCTGATTTTCTGCTAAGCCACCCCACTGGTTTCTCTGTTAGACACTCTGCCCAGGACTGGAAACATCAGACTAACTCATGGGTCTTGTCCTTTCGGAAGCTCACAGTCTGAAAAGGATTCTAAGAATATACCGGCACCGTGGAGTTATTTTGAGGATTAAATGATATAATTTTTGTGAATCGGTGTCTATTACTGGCACATACCATATATGTACTTGGTTACTGTTATGATCTTTGAAATTAGGGAAGACAGTGAAACTAAATAAATATAGTAAGTATGATATATACGTATAGTAGATGAACAGAATACCGTTGTGTTGGTTACTGGTTGTTGGGACTGGGAGCTCCCTCCAGCCAGGACATTGTCAGATGGCAATGACTGGCTCTACAGTAAAAACTGACTGCAGACTTGATCAGTTTGACCATGTGTAAGTCGTGACTTGCTAACTTGCAGGGACCTTGTATCGTATTGTTTGTGTTGATGATAGTGGTGATGATTAAGGGGTGTGTTTACATACACGGGTGTGTTTTACAAATGTGTTCATTTATGCTCGTGTGAGCAGGGCCAGACTAACATATGGGCCACGAGTGCTTTTGGTGTCAGAAGTGTCAAGGATACCTATCTGTTTTATTAAAGTGAAAGCTTCCTTCAGTCATTGACTGATCGGTCGCCCAGGAAATGTGACTGTTTTCAGTGACTTTGAATTTTTACTTTGGTGTCTAATTTTGAGCTCTTTTCTAAGGGTCAATTTGGATGAGGTTTGTAGGGTCGTGGGAGAGCCCCAGGGCACCCAGTGGGCTGGTGGTGCCGGAGACGGTGCAGTGCGATCGGTGGGTGGAGAGCAAGCTCTCAGGCTTGCGGGCAGTGCAGTGAGGAGGCCATAGGGTGGGGGACAGTACGGATAAGCCACCCTTTGTGCACGTGTCTCTGTGTAAGTAGTGAGTGTGACAGATGGTGGTGCAAGTGTACAAGTATGTGTATCCTGGGAGGTATCAGATGAGGTTTCTAGTGTTTTGTGAATTGGACTCTGAGAACTGAGGAATTCTTGTACTTGTTGATCTTACTTGTCTCAAACATTTCCAGGGTATGGTGTCTCTCTCTCTCTCCCCCTCTGTATTCCTCTGTCTTCCCCTCTCTCTCTCCCCCTGTCTCCCTTCTCTTTCCCGTAATAGCTATGGATCAAAGATTACTACATTAGCCCAGTGATAAAACAAATGTCTTTAACTTCTCTCCCTAAGAGCTTTTGTTATAGGAAGGGTCAAATCTGGTCCCATTCAGAAACATCCAGAAACTCTTGTGGGGTCTTCCGGGAATGGCCCGTGGTGTGAGCTTCCCACTGAGCAGGAAGATCCTTGGCCTCAGACAAAACACAGAGGTCAGGGAGCTCCAGGCCTCTGCAGTGAGGGGGTGAGGGCACGGGCTCCTGGGCGACCTCCTCTGCCTTGGAGGAGAGGGCCTGGCTTTGGCTAGCTCCATCAGCCTAGAAAGTCCTCCCCCGCGGGCTCACTGCCCAAGTGTCTGCCCCTCGTTCTTCCCGTAAAGGGGAGGGGAAAGTGGGAGAGGGAGAAAAAGAAGAAACAGATGCAGTAACTGGGCAAGTCCTGAGTCGGATCCTGGTGAAATGGTTCATACCAACAAGTATTACTGATTTCTAAACCTTGATAGAAGCAGTTTGATGTTTTTAGTACCCCATTTTGTAAGGAAAGAAGAGAAGGAAGAAGGGGAGAGGCAAGAAAAACTCCACGTGTTCGTATATATTTTAACGAGCTTGGAGAATGGTGTGCAAAGATAAATTTCAGATTTTAACATTAGTTCTTTCCAGGAGTTGGGATTACAAGACAAGAGGGGCAGAAGTTTGGCCTTAAAACTTCTGGGTTGTTTGACAAGCATGTTACATTTTCAAATAAAAATGTTTAAAATCATTTTTAAAACTGCCCTGGCTGGTGTGGCTCAGTGGACTGAGTGCCAGCCTGGGAACCAAAGGCTCACCAGTTCGATTCTCAGTATATCAATGGAATGTAGGATTTTTCAGAAAAAATAAAGTAGCATCCCTTGATCTGTTGATAACTCCAAAACCATGTATTTGCCCCTTGTAACTGTCTCCCCCGCCTTCCTAACCCTAGTGAGGGTGACGCTGGCCACATCAGGGGAGCCTCTCGTTAGGTGTGTGGTGACTGTCACGACTGTTCTGCCGCTCTTTGTCTTTGGCTTATGGGCCTGATTCGCAGGCTCCCGGGTGCTGCTCTCGTCTCCCTCTGTGAAACGGGGAACTCGGAGAGAGCTCGGCTGGACTCTCAGGGGTGCACATTCTTCGCTCTGGCAGTGGAACTCGATCTTGGCTTCGTGGCGGTGGCAGAAGTGACAGGCCGGCAGACCTCTCCACGCACCGTGGTCGGAAAACCTCCTTTCTCTTTAGGTATTTACTGAAGTCGATCTGCAGTCCAGTTCTGTGTCTCTGAGGGGTTCCGATGTATTTTCAAAATCCAAGCCGTTCGGCCTGCACTAAACAAACTCTGAGGCAGCCAAGGTTGGCTCCTTCTCACTCTTGCCAGAGCCGAAGGTAGAAAAAGATTAGGTGATAATAACACCTTGCAGGTACCCGGCTTCTTTAATCCAAAGCTCCTTGCAAACAGCTGGGCCAACCCCAGGACCCAGGGCCCAGCCCAGCCTGGGCCGAGAGGCAGCCGGGCCCCGAACCAAATGCACTCGACTCAGGTGAGAATGGAGAGTGTCCTTAGCAGCAGCAGCAGCAGGGACACTTTTTTTGAGGCCAAATGTAATTACCAGAGTAGGAGCTGGTCTGGCAAGTGGGGATGGACACCCTTCCAGCTCCCACAAGCACCCCGGGCCCTCTGCACGGCTTCAGTGGGATTGGGGGCTTCAGGCTCCCGCCCCGAAGTTGGCTCTGTGTGAAACACGGATGAGGACCCGCAGACCTTGGGCACGTTGATTCACTGTAAGCAGGGGGAAGGATTTACTAGTGTTTCTGGTAACCCTAGGCAGCCGGAGGGTGGAGGTGGGGATTAGAGGAGATTTGCAGAGTGTGGAGGTTGGAAAAGAGACTCTCGTCACCTGCACACAATAAATAACGTGGGCTCTTGCTGAACACGCCAGATTCCGCACGTGGCTTGCTGAGTGCACTGCCGAGGACAGCTAACTCCTCCGTCAGCGTCACGGGTCCTGTTACTCGTCTTGGATCCGAGAACATCCCTGAAAGATGTGTTTTTCTCTTTGAGGCAAGTCTCTCATGCTACCAGCTCAGGCGTCTGAAAATTGGGGTTTTTGGTTATGTCCTGGTCAGGAAACCTGACTAACTCCAAGTCACTGCCCCTCTTGGTGCTCGAGCCTTCATCCAAGGCACGGAGGGCTTGCATCAGATCAGGGTCTTTCCAACTCCCAGGGTCCTAGGGATTTCTCTCACACACTTTACATGTCACCAGCAGGGCGGGAAGGTGGGAATGAGGGGGCTTGGGCACAGTGTCCCTGCCGGACTCTTGTGTTGACCTGGTAAGTATCCAAGGTTTCTTTAAGGTTTCTTTGAAAGAACTTTGCTTTAAAAAAAAAAAAAGTTTAAGAATAGATGCTGTTTTCTAGTTCTTTCTAGCTATAATGATCTATGCACATGCAAATAGCTTTGGCAGTTTTACAAATAAAACACCCTGAGTACGCATGCTAGTTCCTGTGGAAGATGCCTAACAGTCTATGATGTCAAATTAAAAACTGTTTTTTCCCCATGAAAAACACTATTTATTGATCATAGAAAAATTAGACAAGACACACAAAAAATATGAAGAAGAAATTTAAAATCACCCTTAAGCCCATTCTCCAGAGGCGAACTGTAAACATTTGTTGCATATTTTGCCAACTTTCTATTCATATAGATATTTTTTTAGAATACTGAGCTTGTATTTTTACACAATTTTTTAGAAGTTTAAAAAATTATTTGAATTTATATTGTAAGTGATTTGCCACGTCACTAAATGTTCTTTGAAATGGGATGGTTAATGGCATTGAGTATTAGTGTTTTATCTTGTGCCCATGACCTTTATCCAAACCCTCTTCCAGAGCTTACACATAAGTGGATTCCAGTGTCTGCATGTTACATTCTAAAAGGAACATTTAAAAAAAAAATCTGTTTAAAGTTCAGTTGTTGATGTTGTTGGTTGGTATATTCGTTTGTTTAGTTTTAGGGTTATGGCCATTTTTCTTGAAAATTTGAATTTGTGTCTAAAACTAGTTGATGTGAGAAGAAGGCTAAACATGGAGAAAAGAGTTGGATGGAGGGATTCATGACACTAAAGAGAAGACCCCACAAGAGAAGCCAGAAGGAGGAAGGAAAAACCCTAGGAGAAGGTGTATGGGGAAGGGCAGTGTCCCTCAGCTCTGATAAAAGACAAGACATCCGAAAGCCTCCATAATACGGAGACGACTTTATGTCAGATCGTAATTACCGAGTTTGAAAAAAAAAACAAACCATTTCTGAGGAACACAAAATCGCCTGTGTAGATCCCCTGAGGGGCGTTATAAGAGGCCGGAATAAGAAGCACATGGAGAGCGAAACAGCCTGGCTGCTAATTGTGACGTTGCCACAAACTAACACCATGAACTTGGGCAGGTGGCCAGACTCTGTTATTTCATCATGTAATGAGAAGGTTCCAGTAGGTCAGTCATTTCCCCTGACACACTGCAGCCCACCCAGGAGCCCCTGAGACAGGGAAGGATGTCCATGTGGTGTTTGCAGTATTTGTTAAGAACCCGATAGAAGCTCTGCCCTTGCATTTGAAGAGAGAGAGAGAGAGAAGGAGAAAGCCAGGGAAACTCTCATTTATTCCAGGCCTCCTCTGTGCCACCCGTGGCGGGAACCAGGCTCTTTATCTTGGTCACCGCCAGCAATGGTCCTGGGGGGTGGGGATTCTGCAGCCGCACTTTGCTGCTGGAGCTGCATTTCCTAGGTGAGGGATCTGAGGCTTGGCTGGTTAAGTAGCCTGTCCAGGGACATACGGCTTGTAAGTGGCAAAATAGGTTTCAGATTCATACTGCCTGGCTTCAAAAACTGTGATCTTGTCGATAGGCCCCAGGGCCCCAGTCATATATGTCCGAATAAAAAGGAAAAAAATAAATTATTGCCCAATAAGTAAGTTTGGTAAACAGGAAGAAAAAGATGATTCGAGGCTCTCTGTCAGATTTTGTTAAAAAATGCCTTAGAAACCTGGGACTGTTTTGTCTCCAAATTCTACTCCAGTATCTGCAACCAGATGCATTTTCTTCATACCTTCTAAGGCGTCAAGGAGCACGTGAAGCCCTTAGTCCAATCACTTTGTTTTATAGATAAGAAATGGGGGCCCAGCTAAAGGTAACTGACTTGTTCAACGTCATTTAGATGATTAGGAGCAAAACTGAGTTCAGAGCCAACGCCACCTGTGATCAAGTGAGGGACGTATTTGTGACACCCAACACCGTGCCTGGCGTGGACCAACACCAGACCTTCACCTGAGGCTCTTCCTGTGCCTACCTTCTGCTCTGCCACCTGTTTCCCCTGTTTGTTCCTTCATTCATTCAACACCCACGTGCTCTTCCCAAGCCATGTCACCTAGCCTCTTCCCCTGGTCAGAAGTCCCCAGCATCGTACGCGTATTCTTTTCTGCTCACACCGTCTGTCAGCTGGGGAAGAACGCAGATGCTAGTAGGTTAAGCAGTAAATGGGAAAATGAGTAGAGAAATGAATTTGTTGGCTCAGTTTTTGAAGGGTTGGGCACTGAATAAAGATAAAAGGAAGTAAGGGAAGTCAATTTTTTTTTTTAATTTGAGGAGATGGAGGCAAGAATGTCTTTTAGTATAATTTTAGACCCAAGAAGGGAGAAGGGGGAAAGACAGATTAAAGGTCAAAGAGACAAGAAAGTAGAGCAAAATCTTTAGAGGTAGTGAGGAAGAGGATTAAGGAGCAGGGAAAGGGGTTGAACTTTGGGAATAAACAAAATAGCTTTCCCTCTCAGTTGGAGAGAATATGAAAGGAAAAGTGAAGACAATGAGAGAAGAGATCTTGCCGTGAAAGGCAAGGAATTAATGGAGTTCACGTGTCTGTCGGTAGAATGGGATAATAGGTTTGAGATAAGAAAACAGAAATTGGGCTCAGAAGCCACCCACTCTGGAGACTCTCATTTTGAGAGAGCCACTTCCTTTGGCACCTCTCAATCGGGAGGTTCTGTGAATCCTGGGAGCCCCCGAGCAGCCCCTGTCTTTAGTGGGAAGTGCGGGACCTGGGATTGTGGGAAAGTGCGGCTGGGTGGCTCTCTCGCGCTTGGTTGGTGTGGTCCCCTGCTTTTCTTCCCCCCTAAGGGGAAATTGTGACGCCTCCAGCCACTCGCTCCCTGATGCCTCAGCCTTCCGAAATGTGCCCACGAGAGCCGGCCTTCCTCTCGTGTCAGGGACCGAGCAGGACTGGGCTCTGCAATCACAGGCATGTGCCGCTCCAGTGGTCACTTGCTTGCAGATAATATAAGGCGGCTCCAAAGTAGATACTTTCATCTCCACAGAAGACAAAGCTAAAAGGAATAGGTTTAAATGACAGCGAGGGGGAATTTACTCTGGCAATGGAGGAGGAACGTCTTGGTAAGGCAGGATGAGCAAACTGTGGAAAAGGATTTGGAGGAGGGTGTGGGGCATCCTCCCCCGGGCCCTCATGTGCCTGGGTCCCTGAGAGACAGAAGAACTTCCTGCAGGCTCTTGGTCCAGGTGGGGTTAAGACTCTCTCTCATTCTATATTTAACTTATAATTCTGATGTCCTGACCTCAGGTGGTTATCACAGAGAGAGGACCACTTAGGAGATTGTGTTGATGATTGAGGACTTGGGGAAGAGTTCCACTAAAAAACAAGGGAAAAAGAACTCTTCTGTGGCCTTCCCAAAATGCAACAGGCCTTTGCAAGAGGAAAGCATTTTATCCCAGAGGTCAGAAACCGAATGCCTACTTGGAGTTTGATGCACGGGGAAACCCCAGTTGCTGCATCTCCATTCATTTCTGACTTTACACTTGGAATTCTTAATTTCTGATACCTAAAAGCAATCGTTTCATTTTAGAAGATGAGATGGAGCTTTTTTTTTTTTCTTTCTCTCAGTGACATGACCCGGTCTGGCATAGAGCAAAGAATGATGGTTTCGCACCTACAGATTTCCTCCAAGAGTTGTAGAAAATCCTGAGCGTTGTCATCTGCTGGGGCCGGCTGGTGCCGCAGTGAGGGCAAGAAATCCCTCGTGTTCAGTTGGTACGCGTTGACCAATACTTTTCATACTCTGCCCTGACAACCAAAAACATATGGCCCTGAACTCACGGAAGAAGGAAAATATATTGATCTGTGGCTAGTTGTTGTCAGCAGGTCACCAAACCTATTCCTCCACATATAAAATGAGACCATCTTGCCTCTCAGTCCAAATGTAATAAAATCTAGTAGTACAGCCATGAAAATAAGCACTGGCTTATAACCTGAGGACTTAAGAGGCCAAGGCTAATGAGATGTGGGCAGTATACCAAAAAAAAAAAAAAAAAAAAATCAATTGAATTTCGTCCTCTTCACCTTGGGTTTAATAGGAATTTGGGTGTTATTTTCCACAGAGAACATGTGCCTCGTGCAGGTGGGATGTAGAAAAACAGGAAATGCTGTGCGTTGCTAAGAGGAAGAGTGGGTAAAGTTATAAATGGGGATATGGGCAATGAACATTTTATGATCCTGATAATTTTTGTCTACTAGCAAGTAATGAGGTAGCAATAGCTCAGGCACATCTGCTTGGGCGGGGCCCCCTCCAGGATAAGGAGTGGGAGTGTTGAAGGGATGCCAGGAGTAGTTAATGAAAGGTACCTGTGTTATTCTTCTGGTTTGTATCAAACACACCCCCGCCCCCCGAGCAACCAAGGAGTGGGAGGGAAATCGGTACTGTTGTGGCTTCTCTGAAGGTGTGAGAAGGGCCACGTTCTGGCACCAACATTTGCCTCGGCTCTCGCTTCCTTTTCTTCCGTAAAGTCCCCCTGCCGCACGCTTTGCATGCCTGTCCTTGTGACAGAAAGATCAAGGCACCCCTTCAGAGAAACTCAAGCTTCTAACAGCCTTTTCCAAGAATGACGGAGGTAGAAGGAAGAAAAGAGCCATTGGAGAGGGGAAGCCCGAGCCAAGGAGAAAAACGTGGAATGAGACGTTGTGGAGAGCACAGTCACACCTGAGAGATCCCAGAAGCACCCCGCCCTCACTTAGCAGAAGAGGAAACCGAGGCCCAGAAGCCTTTCCCTTAAAGAATGGCGCTGTCCCTGGCGTCATCCTTAGCCCCTGACCTTGACACACTTGCTCACTCACAGGTGCCTTCATCCATTCCTGTGGCTTCAACTGACCGTAACCTTTGAGTGACCATGGAGGAGAATGTCCCACGTGCCCCAGTGGGCCCATTTCCATATCTGTGGGGCCTTCCTGTGTAGCGGTTCAACGTGGAATTCAAACTCAGCCTCTCTCCGAACCTCTGCTCCCTCACCCAAACTTGCTTCCTAGTCTTTGTTTCTTTCACGGGTGAATGGCGTCAAGCTCACGCTACTAGTCTTTCCCATGGGACTTCCCTGCCCCTTGTCCCACGTTCAAGCAGCGACTCACTCTGTTAATCCCCCCTCCCATGTCCCTTCTGTGTTCTCCCTCTTCTCCTTTCCATAGGGCCAATCCTTAACCACTCTTAGGTTGTCTCCTCTGTGGTTGATCTTCCTGCCTTTGGCCCCAGCTCCTCTGGTCTTCACATTCTGCAACTATCTGTTTATCAAAGCACAAATCAGGTCTTACCTTTCACTCCGCTCAGCCTGGAGAGTAAAGTTCAAACTCTTAAGCGCAGTGCACAGCATCCACCGTAGTCCGGCCTCCAGGGAGCTGTTCGGCTCTGTGCAGCATGCCGTGTGCCGCCCCGAGGTTCTCAGAGGGTGCCTTGCCATGACGTGGCTCCAGAGCGTAGCCAAAGGGTTGCTACACACTCTGCTGGGATGATCACGCTTACCCTTATACGTAGTGCCGATGTCACCTCTTCTTCTAAACCTTCGTGACGCTCTTTTCTCAGGAAGAACTGGGCACTCTTTCCTTATATATTAACACTTATTCTGTCCTGTGCTTAGGTCCCCACAGCCCCTCGATGGCATTGCTTTATTTTCCCCCTTGGACATTCTAGAGAGCAGATTCCTTCTGGGTAAGCTCATTCATACCTGTAAACTTGAGTATTTGGCATGAAGGTAGGACTCAGTAAAATATGTTTTAAAGGAGTGAATGAGTGAGTGAATAAATGAATGAGTCAAAGTTCACATAACTCATTAGTCACCAAGCCAAGCAAGATATCCTTGGTTTTCCTTTTCCACTTCACGTTTTCTCTGCTCCACGCTACCCAGTGAGAAGACGTCGACATTTAAAGTGGTACCATCAGTGTATTTTCTCTACAAAATTTCAAGTTCGAATGTTAGAACTCACAGGCTAACTGGAAATAACTGAAGTCATTCCGGAGCTTGTCATCTCTCTCGTGGCTTGGTTATATTTTAATTGTCCAAGAAAAAGACGTGCAGGCGGGAAGGACGCACATATGTACAATTGTTTGCCGTACACTTCACAAGCGGTCTCCCTCCGCACACACCCGTGTGCGTATTATCTACATTTTACAAACAAAGACACAGAGGCTGTGAAGTTTTGTAACTTGCCTTGGATTACATGACTAACAAATGTCAGAGTTGGGAGTCTAACCACGTCCATCTGATTCTAAAGTCTATTCTCTTTCCCCTTCACTACACTTCCTCTCTAGGGAAACAGAACAGAATTAGGGACATAAAAAATCTCAAGAAGTTCCACTAAAAGACATCCCTCTGTGACTCCAATAACAAATTGGACTGAAGAAGGAGGAACTGTGAATCCTGCCTCTAATCCAGTTGCCCAGTGTGGTTTTAAAAAAATGAATTAACCCCTGATTTTCCAACTGTTTATATTTACAAATATGAGAAACACAGACTTTTTTAATCAATGAATCAACTTAGTGAAAAAGTGACCTCATGACCGAGTTTGTCATTTGCTACAGAAATGCATTTGATGCAGTTACTAACCGTAACAGTGACCTTATTTCTAAAAGAAACTAAAATTGATCTAAAGGACATGAGATAGCTAGTCTAGTGAAAGTCGAGTGGCTAAAAAATGGATTCCCTTTTTATTTAATTTCACTTAAAGTCTTTGCGGAGGTACGTGAAGCCCGTATTCTTTCACACTTGGTGGTGGTGCAAGTGTGCAGGGGTGAAGAGAGGCTTAGCAGAGGAAGAGGAAGGACAAGGAGGAGAGTGGCTGCTGAATGTTGCATGTGCCAGATTTATTTTTTTCCCTAGGTCTCATAACTCCAAGACGGCAATTGGCATTTTTGCGTGAGCATTAAACACATAACAGTCACGGCATTCATTGGACCTCAGCAGTTACCGGCTGTTGACAGAACTTGAATTTCAACAGTGCTTTACACTGTGCAGAGAGTCTAAAATGCATTACGCTGGACAGAGCAATACAGAAAATATTCAAAGTAGAAGCATTGTAGAATGTGAAAATTATATTTTCATTTCTTCCTGGGTTTTGAGAGGCAGTATTAACAGGAGGAGTCTCGGTCTGAGATTCTTTCCCTGGGTTTCTTATGAGCTAATGTTTCTCGTGACCTTGAGCAAAATACTCAACTTTCTGAGCTTTTGTTATTTTTAAAATGTGGGTGGAGTTTATGCTGTGGAAGGATTGGGCATCTGCAAAATGAGGATGAATGGGGTCTCTAACTTTGTAGTGCTGTGTCCTCAGGTTTCACGGTAGCTGGGATGTCCGATTTGGTCTCCAGCCACTGTGAGAGGCACTCCTGTTGGGGTGACAGCAGGAAGGCAGGTGACATGCTTGAAGGCCCAGATAATGGGAAAAAATGGGAAAAGTATGACCAAGTCTTTTCCTTAAAATCGTGGTACTTCTTTCGAAAGAGAGCCCAGATAGAGAGATTTTTTAACTTGACAGGGAGAATTAATCCCAGCTCTTCAAGACTGACTTTCTGAAGGGTAAAGCTCCTGAAGACATTTTTATAGGACCCCCGCCCTCATAATCAAAGAGGTGTGTAGGCTGGGAGACACCTAGCTTGGCCCCAGCACTTGGCTTTAAAGGAGCCCACACCCTGCCGGTGCTGTACTTTGGAGGCCTGGGAAAGACACCAGCTCCTTCCACCAAGCATCTGCCGTGTTTTACAGTCAGAATACCTCTCAGACATTCGCGCCACTCTGTCCGTGTTTTATAAAAGCTCAACCTTTATACACCTAATATGATTTAGTCCTGGTTTCATTTCCTGAATCTCTGTGGTGCTTTTTCTTCCTGGATCCCATGTTCAGGGCTGCCAGTTCTTTGTCCCCGCAGGTGCAGACAAATTAGCATAAAGAGTAAGTTGCAGGATTGGAGAACAACAAATTTGATTTCAAAAGCAGATCGAGGTCCATTTGGTGGCATTAGGAGCAAAACTAATAAACAAACCAGGTTTTTTCCTACTCAGATTCACTTTTTTTTTTTTTACTTGACAGTATCCCTTTAGAAGTAGAATATTTTATCAAACTCTGATTTTAGCTGTCATGTACCTTGTTCTCTGATTATTGCTGACTGTTAAGTTATGTGGGAAATGTTTTCTAATGGAGGCTGCATTGCCCACCCAGCATCATTGTCTGTCCGGGCGTTTCACGACCGTACAGATGTGGCTTCTTGACGTCGTTCCTGCTGTTGTGACTCCCATTTTGCAGATGGAAAATAAATTCCAAAGAGACTTCAAGGCCACGCCCAGACTTTGAAAAGTCTGAGGAAGGCAGGGTCCAGTTTACTCTCTTGCTGTCTAAACAGACATTTTCTTTCATGGCTTGTCTCAAAGAATAAATGAGACAGAGAAAGACAAACACCATGTGATTTCACGTATATGTGGACTCGAAAGATCAAATAAACAAACAAAATAGAAACAGACTCATAGATACAGAGAACAGATTTCACTTATATGTGGACTCTAAGGACCAAAATAAACAGACAAAATAGAAACAGACTCATAGATACGGAGAACGGACTGACAGGTGACAGAGGGGAGGAGGGTTGGGGGGCTGCGTGCACAAGGTACAGGGATTAAGAAGCACAAATTGGTGGTTACAGAATATCACAGAGACAGAGATCACAACACAGGGAAGAGAGTAACAGTGTGACAACTATGTCCGGGGCCAGGTGGGTACTTGAAATATTGGGGGACCACCCTATAAAGTACACAGTTGTCGAACTACTATGCTGAACGTCTGAAATTAACATAGAATAATATTGAATGTCAAGAAAAGAGAATGATATATATTTACCCGTTCTGGGGAAATTAAAAAAAAAAAAATTGCTCTCTGTGAACTGTGTCAGATGAGGCCTGTGCTGGGTGCTGCGACCGAGGCCCCCTGGTGAGGGGCCAAAGTTCAGAATGCCCTGAGAATTCACAGTCTTTCGGGGGGATGCTCACGTGTCACTGGGTGGGCTTCTTTGGTGGCAGACGCGCGTGACTCAGGCGACTCAGTGATGGGGAAGCCTGGGCAGGATGCACCCATGTCAGCGGGAGGCAGCGACCTGGTGGAAATGAAGGGAGGGAGGCCAGGCTCCTGTGTTCCTGCCAGGCCTCGAGGCAGTGGGACTTGGATCCTGGCAGCTCTCGGAGCTCTGGAGGTGAGAGGTTTCGGGGTGCTCCTCGTGGCCCTGCGACAGTGGGCTTCCCCTTCTCTCACGGCCATTCCTGCTCCTCCTCTGCCATCGGACCTCACATGTCCTCCATGCCTCATGTCCTGTCTCCACCTCCCAGCTTTGCTGGCTCATGGTTTTTCTGTTCCCTCATCTCTCCAGCGCAAAGGGGCCCCGCATCCCAGACTCCCCATCTGTGCTTCCTCCCGGCCTCTCTCGGAGCTCTGCGGCTGCGGCGTGCCCGAGTGGTTCCAGATTTCCTGTTTCAACCCCCTAAGAGTGAGACTCTGATAGCTGATTTCTGGTGCTGAGCCATGTGGGTCCTGGCCCCGTCGACAGACAGGCTGCCCTCGGGGGTGGTGCTGACCCGGGGGTCATGGTCAAGGTCAGTGGGTGGGGGGTTGACTTACTTGGGCAGGAGCCAGGGGCAGGCGCTAGGGCGAATGCACACCTAGGGCACTGACCTGCCTGTCTTTTCATAAACCCTCCAAACACTGCTCTTCCCCCTGAAGGAGCTGGGCAGCCTATGTGAAATGGCTGGAAATTAATTTCTAGGAGTTAAAATATTTCCAAGGTCAGAAGAGGAGAAACCATTAAAGTGACCATAGCTACAAGACACCGTATTAAAAGCTTCATGTTTATTACTTTGTTTCCTGCTCACAACGACTCTATAAAGAAGACGTTATAGTCCTTATTGGGCTTAAATAACCTGTTCAAGACAAATCGGTATTAAGTAGAAAGGTTGATATTTAAACCCAGTCAGTCTGACTCCAAAATCATGTCTGCAAATTATACCCCTTCCACATCTAACTAGGTACCAGTAACTGGCAGTTTCTTTACCTGGGTCGACGTCAGCATTTGTGAGATAATTCGATTGGAGTTGGAGCTGTGATGGGGGGATGTCCTGCACCGGTGCTGCGACAGAGAGGAGCAGTCGGTGAGGTTACGGAGATTTCACCTCCCGCCCCCATGAATCAGGGCCCCCGCCCCGCGTCAGCGTCCCTGGGAGGTCACATCACCCCCAGCAGATGTGAATGCATCGTGCGGAAACCTTCTGTGACTTATACGAACACAGATCCATCGTTAATGTGACAAACAGGCACACCCGCAGACTTGGTTGCCGCGCTTATCCTGAGTCACGGGTAGGGTTATGGCTTTGCCTCAATCCCCGTGCCACCGAAGCCGTCCGGGCTGGAGAAAACGTGTCTCGCTCCAGCCAATCTCTGGAACAGACCCACCCTCCAGCCCTGGTGACAGGCTTGCATTCTAGGCAGGGTAACGAAAGAGGCAGGGCCAGCAGCTTTTTCAGGTGCCCTCATCTTCGTGTTAGCACCTATTACACAGTCTCAGAAGTCCCAGATGGAAAACGTCTCTCCTTCCCCATCCCCTTGCAAATGATCCGCAAGGGCTGTGTTTCCCCCTCCCTTGGCCTCACTTCGGAGGCCAGTCAGCCAAAGACTGTCTGGTTCTTTCCTGTGAGGGTGGTGGGTGTGGTGAGGGGTTTCTCTTGTGGTTAAGGGCCCCCTCCCGTAAGCTGGAAAGGTTTGCCCAGCAAAAGAAAAGCCATCTTTATACCAGCAGCTATTTTCCCACCAAACCCAGGTCTGGCTCTTCATGACCAACTGAAGATAACACAAAGTAGCGTATCAGTCGTTTCTTAAATGACCAAGGACATCTCTGGCAGTGAAAGCAAGGGGGCCTAGTGTTTGTTTTGTGCCAATAGAACATGTTACATATAAAAAAAAAAGCACATTTAAGAAGCAAAGATTTGGAAAACTCTAATAGATCCTTAAATGACTACATGTGAAATAATGTGTGTTAAATGGAAATTAATTGACCCCTAATTGACCCCAAACTAGATTTTTGGGACCATGAGGGGCATAGGGCATGCCCACAAGATAGACAGAAATGGTGTTAGTCAGAAAACCCTCACATTCTTTCATGATTGTGGAGGGGGAAAATAAGAAAAGTAACTTGTAGAATGACTTATCTTGGTTTTAACTGAAGAATTTGTGTCATTTCAGCAAACACGTTTTGGTTTTTTTTTCCCCCCTGAAATTTAAGTACGGAAACAAGTAATAATGACTCCTAAGAATGCCCTAAGTCAGGTGACGAGGATAGTTCAGTTACTGGGGCTGTACCTGATATGCCAGTGACCCCGAAGAATTTGAGAGGTGGAGTTGGGAAAAGAGGTGTGGCAGTGTCCAGTTCGACCTGATCCGGCAGACGGTGCCTGTTGGTGGGGCTCGGAGACCTTCCCGGGGCAGACCTCCAGCGGTGATGGGGATGGGTGAGAGCTGCGCACACTTCAGCACTAGCTGAGCCGAGCGTGCGTGTGAGCGGTAGGCACGGTGGGCGGGGGAGGGGGATGTGGTAACAGTGGGAGCCTGTAAAGGGAAATCAAGTCTAAGTGATCACTGTGCCCTACGTGGTGATTGATCAAGGAGATTGACTTAAATTTTCAGAAAGCTTTCAGAGATTCTACCTTCAGAATCTGTTTTTGTGTAATGGTGAGTTAGCACCCCATTTGTTGGGCATGAAACCTTTGTTATGAAAAGCAGGATAATGAACCATCTTCATACCCGACTTGGACGATACTAAACTTTATGTACTAAAAAGTCAAGGTGACAGAGGCCGGCCGACCACAGGGTCATGAGACCCTGTGTGAGCAGACAGAAGAGAGCAAGGTGGTTTTCATGTCATCAGACTAATGCTCTCCCAGAAAGAGGGTCAAGCCCTGGTCATGAAATAAAAGGTTCTCTGTCACTCATTAAGGATTCAGGAAATAACCTCAAGTTCATTAAAATCATTCTCTGAAAACATCCACCCAACGTGTTGTCCTGAAACAGGAAAACACAAAGTTGTGGGAAACACAGCGGTGTTCTCACATACACGTAGAATCACATCGATTTCTCTTACCAGCAATTAAATAAGTTATCCTTATCACTAACCTTTAATGACTGTGTCAGTATGAATAATACCGACAGCTCCTATTTCTCATATTTCGCAGCATTTCCACCTGCATTTTCACGTTCACAAGCCCAGGGAGGTAGATGTTTGTATTATGGCCATCTTTCGAAAGAGAGAGAAATTGAGGCACAAAGATTTCAGAGGCAGGCAGCTAGTCTCAGACTTAAGTTTTCCGATGTCAGAACCGCCCCCCCCCCCGCCCCGTTTCTTCTCGTCTACATCACTGCACTCTGGGGAATGCCCTTAACGAACCCACAGAAAGTGCACAGATGGCAGCTGCAATGGGCAGGAGGAGGTGGGTGCGGCCGTGTGAAGACAGGACAGAAACCCGACACATGCTAGACACCACAGCCAAATAGGGATGGAAGAAATAGGAATGATAAGAGAGGCAGAGACTAGGAGAGGAATGTGGTCTGCATTTACTGCCTAAGGCATACGTGACCTCGTCCACTAAATACGCGCACCTGCCAGGAAGCAAAGCTTTATCCGAAACCCAGTGAAGGTAAGTTTAGGGCAAGTAAAAGGAAGTACCAGTTCACCGACAGGTATAGTTCATGTGGAACTTATTTCCCAGAGTGTGGTACAATCAGAAAATAGAGATGCAGTAAAGGGAGCAGAAAGATACTGAAAGCTCCATGAATGAAAATGACATCGTTTCTAAGAAGCTGCACTTGACCGCCGCCTTGAGGCTGACGTCAGGGAGGATACGTGCCCACTGACACGGGCTTGCGTTTGAGCTCCGTGCCTTTTTGGCCACAGAGTGAGCGGAAGCTGTCAACGCCACACAGCTGTCCCTGAGCTCCCGCCGTTGCGTGCCGACTCAGGCCTGACAATCTGCTCGTTCCGGTCGCCGTCACCCGGGTTCACAGTCTTAATGGCTTGATTATGAAACTTACATCTGTAGTTTTTAGAGCATGGTCCCACGTACCAGAAACAGAAAACGCAGCACTTTATTTCATTTTTTTTTTTCCATTTTGCACAGCTCCATGGACATTGTTTTTGTTGCAGCCTCTAACGCATGGGCCAGTGCTACTAAGTGAAAAATAGAAATGACCAGTGTCACCTCCGTCCACTGTTTCTCGGTCTTTGGCACAGGTAGGGTGGCCAGAATCATCTGAGAAGAACCACCCATGGTGGGTCGCCTTGCAGTAGAGCTGTGTGTGGAGACCATGGTTGCTCGGGAAAAATTACACTCCAGAAGAGATGTAATGCCAGTTAATAGTAACCAGGCTGTGCAGAAGTCAAGAGAAAAGGGGCAAGGACTACACAGAGAGCAGTAAGTTGATTAGAAATTAGTCTTATAACAGGGAGCATGTGGTAGGGGGCCCCACAGGGCAGAGGCAGAGAGAGAAAGTGCTTCAGAACCCAGACTCTGGAGGTAGACATCCTGTTCGAATGCAGCCGCCCCCACTTGCTAAATAGGTAATACCGGGCAAGTTATTTGACCCTTCTGTACATCGGCCTTCTCACCTGTAATTGTTATTCACCCCCTACGAGGGTTGTGAAGATGAAAGGAACCCAAAGCATTCAGATAGTGCGTGTTTTCTTGTAAATACTTCATAAGCATTAGCTATTGTATGTTGGGTCGATAGTGTGTGTTTGGGGGCTGATGTTCATCCATGCAGCCCTGCAAGACCTTTCTACTCTTGACTTAATCAAGGTTGAAGGAAGAGAATATGTAGAGGGATTATCGGGTCCCAGTTCATGTGTCACCCCTTCCCATCCTCATGACCGCGGGGATGATACCAGAGACACTGCTGGACTTACCTTCTCACATGGTGTGTCTACAGCCTCTTCCTTGGTCAGTGGTGGCAAGAGGTGAAGATGACATGTTGGTGACCCCACACTGGGCAGATGGAGAGGGTGAGGCTTCAGGAAGTGTGTGTTCCTTTCCTAGAGTCACAGAGCCAAAGTCCTGTGACCAGTTCATTAGTTAACCATTTTTGCTTTTTTTTTTTTTTTTGCGCCTCACTTTCCTAACATGGATAATAATAGTACGCGCCTTATCGGCAGTCTGATGGCTTCACGGGAATGTATGTGTTTAGTCCATCACCTCCCACATCGTCGGTGCTCAGCGTAAGTTAGGTATTGGTGAAAAATAGTAATAATTATCAGTTGCCCTACTTTATTCTTGCCAGATTCAGCCTGACCGTCCCATGATCAGCACGCAGGGAGCGCTAGGCCTGTACGGGGCGTGAATTAAAACTCTTGTAAACAGAGAAGAGAAGAGAAGGAAAAGATCCCTTGCGCCACGCAGCAAGTACGGAAATGTAAGCACACAGGTTCAGACCCACGCGGAGAGCGGCGGGAGAGGGAAAAGTGGGCCCGCGGAGCCGTGCCGGTGACAAATGCCCAGCGGCAGGTGGCTCACCTGCTCTCTAAAACGCGTCTTCCCGAAGAATGCACGGCTCCCCTTTCTCACTGCCAGCCCCTCAGTGTGTCTGCTAGGCATGTACGGAAGGGAGGGCTTTGGAATTCAGAGGGAATTTAGGAGAGGAAGTGTGGCAAGATGTTAGCAAGGGGTTCTGTCTCTGCATGGTATCCCCAGCTGAACAGCAACACATTTTCGCAATCCAGTGGCCTTGTATTTCCGTGAAATCGTTATCATCCTCTCCGCAGGGACTGGACAGCTAGACCAACATTGAGAGGTCGCGTTCACCCTTTTTGTAACGCGTACGTACACAGGGCAGCCTGCAGAAATGGGCCCCAAGCCGCGTCCAGAGAGTCTTCAGACTGGTGACTGGAATCTAGGAAGAGGCAGCTCTCATCCTCCAGAGGAGCCTGTCTCAGGGAAGTTACATCAGATTGTTATGTGATTTATACCCTAGTGCGAATTGGTTAATAACTCAGTTTCATTCCCGGGTCTGTAAAGCCCAAACTCTTCAAACTCATGACAGTGTTTACTGTTGCCATATAACTTCTGTGCATCTAATTCATTAAGCTGAAATACAAGCAGAGCGGTTCATGATTTCTCAGAGTAAATGAGCATCGCCTTGGTAGACAGCGCAGTTTGGTGGAAAGAGCACTGTGCTAGGAGTCAGGTGGCCGGACTGGGGCCCGGCCACCTCCCTACCGTTAGCTTTAGCCCTTGAGGCCCTCATTTACTCTCTGGCCTTCTGATCCTAATTCTGTAAAACCCACAACACAGGGACTGATGAATGAAGAGAGGGGACAAGAAAGGCTGAAAAACAACAATGCCTAACACCGCTGCCCCTTATCTTCACTTGCTAGCAACTTAGGGTTCAGCCCCCAGTGTGGCAGCCACAGCTCAAAGGAAAATTAAAAGGTGAAATCAAAGAATTCAGAATGAGAAGGGTCTTTAGAAGTCACATAGGCCCCCTTTTCTTGTTTTCAAACTGTATTAGAGAATAATCAACAAATAAATTACACCTATTTGAAGTGTGCGACGTGAGGATTCGGTGTATGTACACTCAGACCCCGCCCCCTTTCCTGTAGGAGGTAATCAGGAAATTTCAAGAGGAAACCGAGGCATCTGGCCGGCCCGGTGCGCCCCGGGCTCCCCAGTTGTGTGGGCGCGAAGCCAGTGCTCTTGCCAGCAAGGTGAGCTTGCAGTTCTGCAAGAGCGGGGTGGAAAGCCTCGCTCCGTGAGGTAAAGATGAGATTGCAAGGTTCCACTTGAGTGCAGCCGGCACCTCTGGGCATTTATAATGTTAAAAAACAAAATTCAACGGAATAAATTTAAAGACCTAATTGGCTTTATTTAATGATTCATGAATCGGGCGGCAGCCCGTCTTAGCAGATAGGAGCTCCGAGGAACTATGCAAAATGGAAGACTTACAGGCAGAGGAAGGTGGAGCAAGGAAGTCTCTCTAGCAAAGAGTGACTATTTCAGGCATGGGCACTTCCGTTTGGTGGAAGGTGGGGGGTCTCTGTAAGGCAGAGCATCTCAGGAGTGCTGACCTCTTAATTCCAGGTTGGCTAGCGTTTACTTTCCTGGAAGAGGCTGCAACTGCTAATGAATTTAGGGATTGTCTCAGTTTGCTGACATGGAGCCCATTTAGGCCCTGTTGTTTGTTTGTTTTTTTTTTTTTTAACCATCCCCCCACCCCCTTTTGGTCTGACTCTTAGCTTGCCTGAGAGGTGATCCAAATGTGTAGCATCAGCTCTGAAGTGCCCACACTTTCTCTGGTCCTCTGTGTGGTACTCACAGATCATGACTTAAGGTTCATATTTTTTAAAAGTCGGTCACTCTCTCTGTTCCTTGTCTGACACTCTGGTCTTGGGGGGGTCGTTCGCTTTGTGGTTACCCGCTGCAGGTAAGCACGTCAAACTTTTGCGAGAATACAGTGAACCCTTGAACAACATGGGGATTAAAAGCACTAATTCCTCTTTGGTAAAAAAAAAAAATCTTCTTGCAATTTAAATTGGCCCTTTGCACATGCAGATTCCCAACTGCCACTTGACTTTCAACAACACCATTGAACTGCTTGGTCCGATTGAACTGAGTGGGTCAACTTGCATGTAAGTGGACCTGTGCCTTTCAAACCCACGTTGATCAGGGGTCAGCTGTACAGTTCACGGAGGGATTACTGTGATTATTGTAAGTAGGTTTATTCTCAGTGCTCAGAGTTAGTTAAAAACCACAGTCCCTAAGACTTCAATTCATCAAGATCACAAAAGTCAAAGGAAGACCCTGTTCAAGGAGTCCCCTTTTTAAGCCTTTTTAAAGCTTTCCCAAGTCATCTCATGTAACTGAGTTTCAGCCTCCCCAGAAGTGCTAATCCAGATACAACAGGTGCTGTTGGCCATAGCCCAGACACTGGCTCAGCTGAAAGATAGCCAAGGGATAGCCTGTTATCGAGACCAACTTCGGCCAGAGAATCTAAGAATCATTGGGCAGGTATTATTTTAGTAGCAGATACTTTCAAGACTTAAGGCGAGGTCCCTGATCATGGCTCATTAACGTTTATTCTTAACCAGGGAAGTAAGGACCTGCCACAGGAAGTGACTCTTGGGTCACAAATACCTCCCGATAGGTCCTTTCTAGCTCGATGATGTAAACTTGGGGGAGTTGACCCACGAGGTCTCTCAGTTCATTTGTGAACAGTTAGGGGCATAGTTAGATAACCTAAGAGACATTGTCTGGCTATGTGCCAGCCATCTAGGCCTTCACAGGCCCAAGCAGGGTGATAGCCACCACAGACAAAGGTCAACCCTGTCGGGGTGCAGGCCATTCCCATGAAGACGGCACTGTTAATGGATCCATTTACAGGGACTCTTGCACTCAACTATTGCAGCAGCAGGTCAGTTAGGGGGTCAGCACATTTGGCATGTGAATCCCCTGCCTGAAATGAAGAGTTGGTGTGAATACCTTTGCAAAGATGGGTGCTGCCGGTGAGATTTTTGTTGTTTTTTTTTTTGTTTTGTGATCGGGGGCAGATCTGATGATGATAATGATGAGAACAAGGGAGTGAAAATGTACTGAGGTTTATGTAGGTATTGGCGTCTCATTAAGCACATACCGTTACAGTCAGAGAAAGATAACAAGGCACTGAATGTTCTGGCTGTGAAAGTTGAACTTGGTAAAGGACTTCTAAGTGGGTTGATTGTAGCTTGTGGGACAGTGGGAATAGAAGAGGAATTGGCCACAGGGAGGACCAGGGGGGCTTTAGCATCACGGGTAGATCAGAGCCTTTGATGACAAATCCATCAGTCGGAAAGGTTACTCTCCGTAACCGTGGCCTGGGGGATGTGGACGATGGCTTTATCTTTCCAGGCCAATGTAGAGTAAAGGCAGAAAGAGAGGAGGGAAGGGTTTAGTTATAGTGTGAAGTCTTGAACAGACATGGTGGGTGATGGCAACCTACCTCAATATCAACTCCTTCTCTTCCTGATCCACTTGGTGTTGAGGTCTCCAGCTGGCACGCAGTCCCTAGAGTCCTAAGTGACCCTTTCTAATTGGGAGATGTAAACTCAAGGTTCAAGTTCCTGACATTTGGCTCCCACTGGGCAGTGAGGGGGCTCTGGTATATAGTCCCTTCCTAGGAGATTTAAGAGTAGTCTTTGTTGGTAGTGATTCCAAATCAGCAGGGTGGGAGAAAATTGGAAACATTCGTTTGGATAATTTGTAGCTAGAAACATTAGTAGCTAGGTATTTGAGGAGTTTAGGAGAATTAGGATGTGGTCCATTTTACAACGATATAACAAAATCTCAAAGACAGTTAACAGGTCTAGAATCTATTATCTACACAGGTACGTCGTTTTTTGTTTCTTTACAATCACCCCAATGTTTTTAAATCAAAGGTTATCACAGTAGAACTAATTGGTTCACACCAAACGTGGCCTGATTATTTACATAAAGGCAGCAGGGGCAGTGGTTGACCATATCAATTCTTTCTAAGACTCCTTTGCTGGAAGTTTTCATAAGGAATCTCAGATTGAGCTCTGAAAGGCCTCGCAAGGCCAGAAGGCTAAGCCAAGGACTCGCCACCAGATTTTATCTGTGATACCTCTCTCCTTGAGGTCCCCCAAACATCCTGAGGTTCCTGGGCCTGCTGGGTAATGACCTTCCTTACTCACCTGGTGAGTCTGCCAACTCTAGAAGCAGAGCACCAGGATGATGTTTTCTAAGGGGCTTTCTTGGCTTCAGAAAGTCAGCCTGAGTTCCTTAAACCTGTCTGGTCATATCTGAGCCTGTGCACATCTCTCTCAAATACGTCGTCTCAGTCAAAGCCTTAATAATATAGCCAAAGTTTTCAATTGTGTCCTGTTACAAGGAGAACAGGTTGTCATTGAACTTATGCAAATAGCTAACTATATTGCCATGAAAAGAATACTCGAGAGTTTCTGAATGCTGGCGGGACCAGGCAGGAAGAAAAAGTCAGTGTTTCATCTTTGTTTACAAAGGTACACATTACTGAATTGCTCTAAGTCACAAATAGCTTAAGAGAAAAGATTTCCTTAAATCTGGAAAAACAAAACATTAAGGAAACAGCAGCGTTTGGGACAAAGTCATGAAAATGTTGTTATCCTCCACGGTTCATTCAGTTCCATGTAATTAATACTGGTGCTGCCTGGGTCCAGTTTTTTCGTTAGTTCTGGAAATTCTTACCCAGTTCAGTTTTATGACCTCAAAGTTATGAGAAACTTTGTTAGTATCCTTTCCATGCATCTCCTTGAAGATGAAACACTTTTGTGGGAATACTTTTGCAAAAGCATCAGAGTGAAACAGTAATTACAGATGTCAAAAGACTTAGAAATGGCCATGGTTAGTTGGGCTTGACAAGGAAATCTGGTTCTTTCCTTAACGTCCAATATTTTAATAAATAACTAGGATTATGACTGATAGCATTTATTTCCTAAGGACAGAAGTTTCACAATAGCCACAAGCTTTTTAAGATGAATAGGGGAGGTTAATTGTTAGAAAGGTTAGGTGGATTTTGAACTGTTTCTAGAGCTGCATTTCTGGTTGTGCAGAAATTTGTGGGATAAGTATATTTGCTTCTAATTCTTCAAAGACTTGATATCTTTTGTAGCCTAAGTGATATTAAGGGCCTGAACAACCCATCGATCTCCGTTATTATTAATTTGGATCTTTACATTAGAGAGATTTGCTGTTTAGATAGAAATCCAAAGGAGTAGAGAGCTTTGTCTTTGGGCTGTTTTTCTTTCTTCTTTCCTTCTGGGTACATTTAACTTAGGGAAGAACCCCTAACCGCCACCCCGCCCGCCGCCACCCACCACCACCAAATCCCTATTAGGCTCTGAATATTAACATCCCATTTGGTCAAAGTTCCGATCATAGAATTATTAATTTTCTTCAAATGTCTCGTCAGGTTTTCAGCTGGGGAAAACAGTAAATATCTGTGGCAGTATTAAACAACTCCATGGACTCAAGAGGCATCTTGTCCTCAAAGAGGCTACAAAGATGCCATCTTTACAAGATCTAGAGATACCCCCAAAGATCAATAACCAGGAGCTGGATTTTTAAAAGGAGGGACCACGCGACATTTTATTATCATTGTTTTTTTTCGTTCTCTCCTTGGCACTGCAAACAGGAATCTGGAAGAACTGACTCTGGTAAGAATTCTCCCCTTTAGCTAGCTTCTGCTCGCTTTTCCCAGGGTCCCATTTGTAGTCTCCGAGAGAGATTTCAACTACAGAGTATAGCTTCAGTATCAACCAGAATTTTGCCAGTTGTTAAATTAATTATAATTTTAGTTTCCTCTTTGCTGTGTAAGGGACTTAGTGATAGCAGTTTGCTGGAGAGTCCCTTGGAGTCCCATCAGATCTGGGAGGGGCCTATGTGGGAATCCTCCTTCAAGAGTACCTATGAGGGCATTGAGTTGATGTTGAAAAATTTGCATAACCCCTTTGAGGACAGTCTCCTTTCCAGTGTCCCAGTTGATTAGAACTGAGACCTCAATCTCTGGGCCACCATTTTAATGACATGGGGGTGGGGGGCAAGCGTTTATTTTAGGTACCTCGCCTGGGAGCTTTTGTAGCAGTAAAGATAACAGTTGGCTGGACTTCTGTTTATGGATGTGTATCTTTACATTTTCATTAGCCTTTTGCAGTAAATTATTTAATGCAATCTATTTTAGAATTTCGAAGCCTATGGGAGCTTTTATGTACCAATAAAAATAGGTATCTCATTTGGCATGTTTGACTTAGGAATGCTTGCTTTCAAATGCACTTTTTAAGTGAGTGATCTTGTCTAATTGGAACATTCCCCATCATGGACATTGTGATCCTAGAGTATTTTTAGTAAGATGATGCCATTTTTTTTTTATAGATCTCTCTAGCTTCTGGGACCACAGAGTCCCTATACATAAAATAAGCCAGTGTGCTGGAAGGTGCCGTGCTCAACTCTTTGAAATTTAAGGATCCCCGTTTAATTGCCTGTGTATGTATGTATGTATCCATCTGTCCATTCATCTGCCTATTTGCATGTCTGTTTGTTTGTTTCTGGTTAAGCCTTTGGGTCTGTCAGAGCCAAACTGATACCTTGAAGGAATGTGCCACAGGGTTGGGAATTGGGTAGAAAGGTGGGTAGACTAGGTCACCTGCCCACCTCAAGAAAGGTGGGCAGGTGACCTAGTGTCAGCTAACCCATCCTGTAACCAGCTTTCCCCAACGTGCAAGTCTCTGGGTTAGGCGATGTGTGCTCTCACAGCGTTGAAATGCTCAACCCACGCTCGTCAATTTTTCTGGCTTTTTTGGCTTTCAAGATTCCCATTAGCCATTGCTAATGGTAATAAGCACTTATCTACACAACAAGACAAACTTGTACGCTTCCATGTGCCAGGAGCAACCAAGAGATGTTACTGCAGTCTGGCCAAAGGAAGTCCCCGTGTGCATCCCCAGCGTGGAACTGGGGACTGGAGAAAGGGCTGACACCAAAGCAGACACCAAAGACTGTGGACGATGGACCACTCCAAACAATTGGGGAGCTGTGGCTGCTGCCAGCAGTCCCCAACATGGAGCCTGGGGACAGAACCAAGGGCTGGGGCTTTCCAATTAAATGGGAATTGTGGCCTAAACCAAGGACTAGGGGCTTGGGTTGTAGGTGAAACCATCTACTGGTTTAAGATGCCCTGCCCTGTGTTAGAAAGCCGGTTAGATTAGGAGCTCCTCCCAGAAACAGTGGAGTTCAGAAGTGAGAGGAGCTTACGCATGACCTTTGGAAATGGTTTCAAAGACAGAGAACTCAAAAGGGTTCACAGCTGCCATGCCTCCATTTCTCATTGTCCCCAAAGCTGTTGAAAGTCTTCGATTCCGTCGCTGCCACCAAATCCGCCGCCGGAATCAAAATTTTACTGAACACATTTAAAGATCTAACTGGCGTTACTTAGTGATTCGTGAATGGGGCAGCTCCGCCAGGGCTTTGAGAAGCTGTAGGCGAAAGCAGGTGAGGCAAGGAAGTTATTTTAGCAAAGAGTGGATTTTTTCAGGCATGACCACCTTCCTTTGAGGGGAGGCAGGGGTCTGTCAGGCAGATAACCTCACTAGTGCTGACCAGGTAATTCCAGCAATCTGACTGGAATGGACTGGTTAAAGGTTGCATTTCTGGGAGAAGCTGAACCTGCACTTTGGCCGCGTATTATTACGTCCTGGTTTGCTGACACTGGGTTTAGCTTAAGTGACTCCATTTTGGGCCCGTTGTTTCTTCTTTTCAACAATGATAACAAGCACTTACAGAGCTTATTCTGCAGGAAAGGACTCGGCTTACCACTGAAAGGGAAGCTCAGCTGCTATTTTAATACTGCCTTCATTTGATCCTTTTCTCTTCCTTGACCACAGTCACCACTCTCATGTCCCTTTGGGAGGACCTGCACATTTTAATTCAAGAGTATCTTGCTAAGTCCCCGCCAGCAAGCTCACTGGACTGGCCTTACATGCCAGCCATGAATGGGCACGGATAGCATGGCCTCCCTCTTGTGAAAGCCCTTGCGTCTGGATCTTAAAGCAAAGACAGTGTAAGTGGAGTTTTATCCAAAGAGTGTTCAGTTTGCTAAGGGGCAGTAGAGAAACATACATGCATAACTGGGACCAGGTTCCTTAGTTTAAAGGGGTAGATGCCCAGACCTATGGTTTCCGGATTTTTGAAGACTCATGCAGCTGAAGCCATTTAAAGGTACTGTTTGCTTGGTTCTGTCAAGATTATTGCTCAATTTTACAATTTATGGGAATGATACTCATCATGACAATAACAGACACAGAACTGATGATGGTGATGATGCTGTTGATATCGATGTTGATTGGTGTTCATCGTATGTCAGATAATGCCAAGCATTTTACTTATTCTGGGGTTGAGATTTAAAAAGCGAGAGAATGGGCATTGAAATAATGGAAAGGAACAGTGGCCTCGAAGCCAGGAGCCCTAGGATTCACCCCCTCCCCCAATTTCGGTGAACTTGTTCAAGTATATTGACTTTTCTGGAACTCCTTATCTATGAAATGGAGATAGAAATACCCACATTAAAGGGCTATTGAGGATTAAGTTAGCTCATGAATGTTGAAAGGGCTTCTTAACAGAGCCCAGAGCACAATAGGTACATTATTACTTGTTCGGTTGAATCACAGATGATAACAGAAATGCAACTAGATGAGAAGTAATTAGAAACGGAGATGAATCAAGGCAGTGTAGGAAGGCAATGGGCTATTCACCTTCTGTAAGTCATTTGCAGGTGATATTTTGTCATGTCAATTTCACTTTCCATCCATTTTATGAGGTGCAAGCCCTAGAGGGGACCTCACGGAAATAGTTCGGGATCAGGGAATTAGAACAAATAGTAAACTCTTTGCTCATGAAAACCGGGAACATGAGAGAGAATTCAGAACAGAGCTCTCCCTGGGTCTAGGAGGCAGGTTCCTTCTCGCCTTCCCGCAGCCGGGGCCCCGCTTTCCAAACCGCAGGTGTTCATGTTGCTCCCTGATGCCGCACTGCGAGGACGTGAGCCCCCAAGGACTTGCAAAGCTCCCATCAGAATTCCAGTCATGAAAGCACAGGCTTCAAAATGACTTATTCTCATTACAATGGATGAAATGATCCGTAAATACGTATTTTAACATTACAGAGTTTAAATATTATTACACATTTTAGTTGATGTCAGATTTTGTTAAATGCATGCCGTTATCTCAATTTACAAAGGTCAGTCGGATGGCAGTGGAGAACAGAACTAACTACATTTAAAATTTTTTCTTACCACTACATCTGTGGCTCAGATAACCCTGCCTTTTTCAAAGAACTTTGGGCTTCTTCCTACCCTTTTCAAATGAGACTTTAATGAGTATCATGTGGATAAACTCTTTGCAGAGGTTTGAAAAGATCCAGAGAAACATTGTGGTAGGAACAAGCAAACCATTTTGGATGAAATCATAAGCCATCTGAATGCCTCCTCATCTCCCCGGTCGTGTCAGAGCCTTTGGCTGCATTTTACCCCCATGGGAGTGTTTTCGTCTCCATGGCTAGGTAAATCGAATGTTCACATAGTTGCTTGATTGCTATTCATGCCGGCACAGAGGAGCGCAGTGACCTACTTCCAGCAGCTTCCGTAGAAAGCTTCACCGCTTTCCATCAGCCTGACTTAAAAAGCCACCGTCTGCGTTCTGCAGCACCTGCCCCGGAGACAACATACCGTGGACCTTTGAGGTCCTCACTTCTTTCTCTCATACCACTGTTGCGTTCCTTGTTGGTTCATTTTGGTCTATCTTCAGCCTCTTTGGAAAGAAGAGAAGCAGTGAGTGGGTAGCGTTAAGGACGGTCACATTCCTGATTTTTAGAGTATAGTTTCCTGAAGGATTGTTGGTGGGGTTGCAGAGAGAAATCAGGTGGTTTTTTTGTTTGTTTGTTTGTTTGTTTTTTTAATCTAGATCACCTTGTTGAGAAACATAATGGATCTCAAATAAATAATTCATTGGAAATCATTTGGAGGCATCTATACATGGATGATTCTTTCTTCCATGACCACTGATGGAGTTTCCTTGGTTCATTATCATGAGTTTCAATACAGCCAGTCCTTACTCTGAAATGGATAGGCTGGGCTGAGCTGGAAGCACTCCAGACTCCAAGAGGGAAGGCTTATTTGAAAAACTTACACAGAGACTTTTATCCAGTTGGCAGAAATATACTCGGCCTGCACCCGATTTGGGGGTCTAAGTAGAACCAAAGGTCACGGAATACGGTGGTCAGAGCCGGGGAGTCCTGAGAGACCTTCTAGTCCAATCATTTGAAGATCAGAAAAGCGGGTCCCAGAGAGACTGCAGAGCCTCGTCCTCCCAGCTTCGCGTCCCATGTCCCATTAACCTGCCATTCCCTTTCTCATCGCTGGCTCGTCTGCGCTTTGGGCTCTTTGGTTTTTGCCATCGAGAGCAAATGCCACTGAGCAGGGGAAATGGGAATTCCATTGTCCTTCCCCCGGTCACAAGTGGAAATTTCTATTCCAAATCTCAGCAAGTCAAGAAAGTTCTAGTTACTTGTAAAAGGACTCTCCTGTGCACCATTGCACGAGAGGCTGTAGAAATTAGAAGCCATTTTGCTGTAAAGCTCTTACTCACAAAATTCTCTGCCCGTTGCTCAAGCCCGTTTGGAGGCAGAGGGGCGAGAATGAGAGACGTGGCAGCAGGCGCGGAGCTGCGGAGCGGGACCACAGCGAGAGTCCCTTTCTCAGCTGCACACTGAGCATCTTCACCAAAGAATTTCCCTGCTGTGTTGTGTCCCATGTTGCTGTCCCCTTAGCCGGGTCTGCATAGGCACAAACTTCAGGCGGGCCATCGTCCTCTTGGTACCCGTGCTGGTGGGATTTAGGCCCAGCAGGGTGCCTTGTTTTACGGGGCTCTCCCTTGGGGCGGTAGGATGGCAGCCCTTCAGCAGTCCAGAGCAGATGGGCCCTATGGTGGGAGGCGTAGAGGCCCCGTCAACTCAGCCGAAAGCACGTCGTTTCTCTGGCCAGTCCCCCTTCCTCATTTCTTTGGACTTTGTCCTTTCTCCCTGCATCCTTCTCCTTTGTCTGCTTTTTATCTGTCCTGCATCCTTCTTCACAGATGGCCACGACACTAATGTGCTCCTGTCATTATGTGTATGGAACAACTTGGGGTCTTTAGAGGCTGCTGTTCCAGAGACATTAAAGACGTGGGTCACGTTTGATACCAGGGTAAAGATTTGCAAGATAATTAGTGATCCTCTACTGTTATTAACCCCTGACTTAAGCAGGTTATTTTCTTACAAACGTGTTGAAAGTTAATGCCACTGCTAATAGTTTCGGTTGGAAGACCATAATGAAGCCATGTGGGAAAGCAGACCTACCATCAATATCTTTCAAACTCTGAAATTAGAGTTGGGGGGGAAGGAAAGTAAAAAAGAATCGAAGAAAAGGGGGTAATTTGATCATAATTACCTACCTTTGGTAACCTACCTTCGGTGACCTTAATGGTAGTCTCTGATGGAGAAGATCCATTTGTTAGTCTTAGTTTTGGACAGTTGGCTTTATCACAGTGACATTTCTAAATTTCTGAGCTTAATTGACATCACACAGGGGAACTCAGTGGCCGCTGAGATCGCAAGGGGTGGAAGGGTGGCTTTCACAGTTGTCACCAGTCCGCATGTTTAGCCTCAGCCTCCACTACTCCTCTTCATGTCCTCCACCCTGCGGCGGAACTAGACCTCCCTCAGTTCCACGAACTCGCATTGACCTGCTGTTCTTTTGAATGTACACACTTCCCTTCACCTGGAATCGCTGACCACCTTTTCTTTCCATGTTATCCCTCCCCCAGGGTTTCTGCTCAGCCATTTTCTGCCCTCATTCAGCACCACTATTCCTGGTTAGAGGACTTACTCGTGGCCATGTCTTCAGTTTCTTACTAGATCAAAAGCTCCTTGAGAGTAAGGACCATGTCACACAACTGGCTGGCCATGGCCAACGTGCTGTGCTCCAAAAATATTTGTTATATTCGAGAATAAATGGCACCCTGGTTTCTGTGTATTCCTGGCAGGTCCAGAATTTTGGGGGGTCCTGAGGGATGTGAGGCATGTGGCAGGGAGGAATGGACATGCTGAAGGTTAGGGCAGCCTAACCCTTCTGGAGAGTTCGGCCCCAAGTGTGGTGACAGCTTGAGACGACTGTGGCGGCTCCTGTTGGCACTTGTTTTATTCAGAACATTGTAGCAAAGGCTCTGTCTGAGCCTGGTCTGCAGTGCCCAGGAGGCCTTGGACTAGAGTAACTATGTCATCACCTCCCCTGTTTGCTCTTCGCGCGTCTGGGGGCAGCCTTGTGTTGGTAAAGCAGTTCCCGAGCATTTCCTCTTCTTGTGGTATTCTGCTGACATCCAGACCATGTGATTGCATTGATGGTCCAAGCTTTAGCTCAGCCCCTCGGCAATGACATTCACTGACTTTTACTATGAGCTGTGCGGTTTCCCGTGGGTTGACCCGGGCCAGGTATAGCGCGAGTAAATACACTCCTGCTTCATAAGCTCCTGGTTTGGCATTTCGTCTCTTTCACAGCAGCCTCTGCCAGGAGAGGGGAAAATGCCAAGGAGGAAGCCATCGTTCCTTAACTACCTTGAATCCAAAATATGACGGTGCCCTCAACTGGCGGACATGACACCCTGTTGCCTTTAACCTTTGCCCTCTGTGAGAGTCTGGTCTGGGAAAAATCAGGATGTCACTGTCCATGGAAATGGGCATGAAAACCTAACAGGAGGTTCGGAGGGCTGGCCCGGTGCCCAAGCCAGCGATGCCGTGCCGTCCGCCACCCTCCCCGTGGGAGCCTTCAGTCAGCATCCTGGCTGCACCTGTCCTCTCCTTGGTACCATCTCTCCTGGAACCCTGGAGCAGAGCGCCTTCCTCCGCCAAAAAGAAGTCTTGGACGGCCAATGAATATAGGCTTTCTTTTTGGCTGATGAAAATGTTTTGGAATCAGCGATGATGGTTGCAAAGCTTTGTGAATATACTAAAAAAACCACTAAATTGTATACATCGAAAGGCTGAATTTCAGGGTATGTGAATTATATCTTCATTTTGAACGAGTCTCGGATACTAACTCCTTGTGTGTGGGGGGGAACCCGTAGCACAAAAGACTCCTAGAAGACCATGCGGATTTTCTCCTCCAGCGCGTCCTCTCTCTCTGCATGTTCAAAGCTCAGGCCATGCGGCCTGTGTGTTGGGGTGGCGGGGAGCTGACAGAAGCTCACCCGCCCTAGTCCCTGTTCCGTGTCAGGCCGGGGACCTTGGTCTGGGTATTGTCTTTGTTTCCACAGTTAAAACAGAGCTAATGAACGTGACCTACTTAATGCAGCCCTCCTGAGAAATAAAAATCTGGTGTGTTAAGCGGTTTAGAGCTACGAGGGGCTAGATTTCCCCTGACTGGGTGCCAGAAGGGTGGAAGAGGCCCCGGTATGAGTAGGGTAAATCCCACGTGTGGGCAGGGGGCTGGACTGCGTTGCGCTGGGTGATTCAGTTATGCCACTGGGTGCTCTGTTGGGCACTGGTACTGCTGGTGACTTTGAGGTCTATAGTGACGAGGAGGAGGAGCTTGGTTTCTATGGCAATGACAGGAAAGAGCCTTAGGGGGAGGAGGGCGTGTTTCTCAGGAGGAATCAGACCCATGCTTTGATGCAATGAAGGCTGGATGCATGGTTAGAAGGGCGAGTGCCGCGGAGGGCAGAGCGAGTGTGGCTTGGCTGCCGCCGGTCCAAGCGGGCGCCCTCGGAGACACACCCGCGGGTTTCTCTGCCCCTGGAAATCCGGAAAGCGTCCTTAGAGAAAGGAGGATGGGAAGGCCTGTATCACTGCCTCATCACACAGATGGGGCTGAGCCTAGGAAAACCAGGTCACGGGTGCGGGGAAGCTTCCGTTCTCAGGCCCTCGGCCCACAGCAGCTTCCTGGATGTTTGTGATGGTCACTCCCCAGAGTGACCAGCTTAGCAGCCCCACGCCCATCAAGGTGACCGAGTCCTCTAAGTGATTAGGGAGAAGGGCTCAGTCTTTGCTACCTGTTGGTCCTTGCTCACACCCTCCAGCTCACTCTTCACCCTGGGCTGTGGTATGAGATAGGAGGTCCCATCAAGGACCTTTGGGCACAGGCTAATGACCTGTGACACATACAGATTCTTGTCACTGACCCACCGTGAGAGGACCAGCCCAATTCTTCCTTCTCCTCCTCTTTCTCCTACCAGCATGTCAGTTGTCTTCTCCCACATATCTACCTACTGAAAGGAAGTCACCTGCCCTTCATGGCCCAGTGCCAGTATCATCATCTTCTGTGAAGAAGGCTGCTTTTTTCCCTTCTTCCACCCTCTACCCAAGCAAGCTTAGTCTTCTCTCCTTCTGCGGTCCCACAAAACTTGGTCATGCACATGGCAAAGCACTTGCCATGTTCGTTCACGGTGGGCTACTTTAGAGAGCTTGTCAGGGGTCTTCTGGAGATTATCTTAGTGTCCAGAACAGGGTCTGGTGCATGATACATGCCCAGAGTGTGTCTGTTAAATAAATGAATAAATAGATAAGGAAATAAATAAAGCAGAACATCATTTGTGCCCTCGCACGGATAATGAAAAATATGTGTAAACTCCATAAATATTTAAACTTGCTTTCCGCTTTGCGGTTGTGGTACTTGATGAGAATACTCTTCTAAATGCATCTTATTAAATCTCTTTTATGTCTATGGAATTATTATTATTACTTTTTTGGTCAAAGTTGATAAATTTTGGGAGAAGCCACGCCTGACAAAAACCAAGTTTTATAAAGCGAAGTGTTGCCAAAGTGTTAGTTTCCTGGGTGGTGGTAATAGTTGTTACGAAAAAAATGGTTTGGGGACCGAACGACATTCAGGAGAGGCTGGGTCACCCGGTCTCTCTATTATGGAATGTCTCAAAGCTCTGATCCAGTGTTGCTTAGGAACATTAGTGAGAGGGTCATGTGACAGTGTTCTCCCGCATGATTGGAACGTTGTTACCCATTTGTTGGTGATAGTCCAGTGCCTCCATCTGAAGCGCTGAGAGCAGGTGATGCTTGTGTCTGTGGGAGGGGCCCAGCCTCTCCACGCACACCACCTCTGCTCTGCAAGAGGGGAGAGAAAAATTAAAGGGAATTAAAACATTATTTTACCTGCCACAGCAAGGATCAGACATCTCCAGTGGACTATGCAGAAAACGATTGTGGTTTTAGAAGTAATCCATCAGTCCAGTTGCTCTGCAGAAAGCTCCCAGGATGGCTCTGTCAGTGCCCGCTCTCCGGCTAGTCATTACCAGTGCTCTCCGTGGTGGATTCATGGGTGCCTGGGAGTAATCGCTAGGGAACGCGCGCTTACAGCTTTCCAGGAGGAAAACAACCTTGCATTTACCCAGAAAGAGGGGTGGGGTATCAGGGTATTCAAACTTCGCTGGGCAAAGGATGCTATTGACCAAAGAAATATGGGGAAGAACTCGAAATTTTTACCTGGTATTTTTCTCAATGGGTGAGAGGCTGGCTCACGAGATGACGGTGCAAAGACCCGTGGGGAATAATTCTTTTCTCCTCAAGGTCGTTTCCTTTCCTTGAGATTTGGAGCCGCATGAAGTCTGACCTAATTATAGTTGGAACCCTATGTGGTCTTCCGTGGACACTGGCTAGTGGGTACCAGCGTCCAGGAAGAAGGTGACCGAGACAACTCAGACTGGAGTTCTGACCCGTGCCTTTGGTATCTTTCCTCTAGAGATCTCAGGGAACACGGAGGACATCCCTCTGGTGCGCTGGAGGCAGCAGTGGCTGGAGAACGGCACTTTGCTTTTCCATATCCATCACCAAGATGGCGCCCCAAGCCTCCCCGGACAGGACCCAACCGAAGAGCCCCAGCACGAGTCAGCGGAAGAGGAACTGAGGATCCTGCACATCTCGGTCATGGTAAGGGCAGCCCGGCCTTAGCCTCTACGTTCCCTTGACATTGAGAGTCTTACCACCATGGACAGAGCTCTGTGAGACCCAGCACCATAATGATCATTGATCATGTCAATGAGCAAATCTCCCATTTGTGTGAAACGCCTCTGCCGGTGGTGTCAGTAAGAGTTGCGTTTTTTTCTGCAGCACCATTTCCCAGCTGTCCTCTCTAGGACCCTGCCTAGACACGGGGAAGCTTTTCACAAACCATCAGCAATATTAGAAGGGTCAGTGGGCTGTCTTAGAAAGACATTATTCAACTGGTATATCAGCATGTCTGGTAATAGTTGCTCTGTAAATGTTGACCAGATGACTGAGTAGCCAAGCCTCTTCTCTTCCCCTCCTCCCGCCCCCACCCCTGAGACAAAGTCCACGTCCTGCCTTTCTCACTTCTTACAATGAAGGTCATGTCGATAAGACACTAGCCCCTCCCTCTAGCCCAGCTCAGAAACTTCACCATCAGTGCCCCTTTCTCTATTCAGACATTTCTAAGGCAATTAGAAGATTCTAATTAGAAGATTATTCCTAACAGTCTTGGAATTGATGTTTTAGAATCTCACTAGACAGGATGTAGAGTGGCAGGTGGGGGTTTTGTTTGGTGGTGGTTCGTTCACTGATGCCTCCTTAGCACTTAGAACTGTGTGCTCACAGACTTAGTGCCTGATAAATATTTGTGGAATAGATGAATGAATTTCCCGGTGGAGATAGAAAATACCTGCTTCGCTCGGCATTGTAGGCATTAGTATTATGTTGGCAAAGCCAGTACACCTTCTGCTCTAAGGTAGCCTGAGAGCAGGTTGAGGCTTGACTGATTAGCCATGGGCCGTACGTGTGGAGGCCGTGGGCTATTCCACTGTTAGGAAACTCAGCGGAGAACCAGTCTCGGTCTTGGTCTAAACTTTAATTAATCTGTTACCCTGGTGCCATCACTCTATGCTGTTTAGTTTTGTGTATCAGATTGGAGGAAACTGAGTACATTGTAGACATAAAAATTTCCATTATCCAAATACTTGGCATAGAAAATTTCCCCATAAAAACCTCTGATAAAATCTCAGAATGTAACCCTTCCATTTCTCCCTCAACCTGCGTCCCCGTGAATAACTGGCCTGATAGATTACCTGCATATACACAACCTACTGTATTCAAACTACGTGGTCAAGAAATGAGTTTTTGAATAGCAAATGGTGAATCTCGGTGCAAATCCAGATATGCAGGAAGGCAGACGGGTAAATGAGATCGCCATACCCCTTACTTACAAATTAGTTGAGGTTTATAACATGGGAATTGCCATCCTTGTACATCGCAACCAAAGACCCAGTGTTTCCTGTCTTAGAGAAGGTTGTCTTGCATGTAGCTGTAGTTTCCAGGCAGCAGTAAGACCAGGACGATAAGCCGAATCTGCCCTGGCACTGACAAGGGCGAAAGATGTGGAGGCCACATTGTCTTCACGTCAAAAATGTGGTCTGATTGAAAAGAAGGGCACAGAGGTAGACTTCCCACCAGCCATCCAGATCCTCCCATATATGTGGGAAGGTCATGGGTGGTGGTTATTTTGTTTTGTTTGTTTTAGCCCAAGACCACATCAAAGAACCAGTCTTTGTCGTGCCAAATACATGTTTTGGGTGAAAAAAAAAGTGTATAGAGATTCCCAGTAACTACTACTGGGCGTGATTTTTGTCTGAAAGAAAGACCCCGAATGCAAGGGGTTAAGACAGGCATCGTGTCAGAAGGTGGGTTTAATGGGGGCTGGGGGAGTAGTGTGAGGGTCCTGGCAAGACAGTCTAAAGCCTTTCCTGGTTGCTACATGCTGTCTTCAGTGTAGCAGGGACCCTTTGCCTGTCCTCACATTGAGGCACTCCTGTAAGTTCTCCAGAGGAGTGTGTGTGTCTGTTAGTGCCTGTGTGTATGTGCATGCACCCATGTATAGGGGCGGGTGGCAGTGAGGAGAGGACTACGCTGACCAAGGATGCCAAAGTACGTGAGGAAGTAGATTATGCCCTTAAAGTAGAACACCCTGTGTGAGAAGCCTGCATTACAAGTGCTGCTCTTGTTTTGAGACCACCCCACCCCAAAACGGCCCCTGCCCTGGGCAAGGATTAATGGGTAGTGGCCACTTAAATGGAAAGAACAAAAGTCAGCCTTATTCCTGTGCCTGAGATCTTGCCTCCATGTGCTGCTGGTCACCCATGGCAGACCACCAGTGACATTCTGTTTCCCATATAAAATGGGAGATATTATTCCTTCAGCTTTATTTACACTAATTTTTCTTTTCAATGAGGCTGGGGGAGGCAGAGATTGAAACAGATGGGCAAAGGATGAGTGGACAAGTCTTGAGTTGGTCTCTGGCGTGGCCTCTTGGATATGGGTAAGCCCACATCTGCATGAAAAATTCAGGAATTCTTTCGACTTCTGCAGGAAATAGGGATCCCCAAGAGAACTGAAGCGAGAAACACCCCCTCCCCTCCTCCTCGAAGACGGTGCGGTCGGTGGAGCCCCCCGTCGCCCAGCTGGCTGTCTCACCTCCCTCCACCCCCACTGCACGCCACGCACCCTCCCACACTGCCTCCCCCGTCCATCAGAGTCTAGTGTGGGGACAGCTTCAAAGCCTGAAGTTGTGTGTCTGCCCTCAGCTTAGAAAGCAAGCCTTAAGGGTATCACATTTGAAGATGTGCTTCTTAGAGTCTCTGTGGCTTCTTCTGAAGAGACACAGAGATGGGTAGACTTTATCTGATATCCCTTATATCACATCCTTCAGGTGTAAAGTGGCAATATTTGAGGCATCCAGAGTGACAGCATTATAAGTGTAAGAAGATAGCAAAATCCTTTGACTAATAATGGTGTTGGGTGACGAAATGTACATAAATGAAATCCTGTTGCCCAAACCCTTTTAGTTTTAAATTAACAATAGCCGGGCTATTTTTCATTAACTATAATGATCGCTATTGATATAGTTTTACTTTGGACCCAATTAGCATACTTCGACAAAGAGAAAAGTTAAGGTGATTATCAAACCATGAATATACCCAGCATTTTCTCTCTTGTTAAAAAAAAATGTATATTTTAGAGCTTAACTGATAATCCTTAGTATTTCCAATATGTGCAGAGGAAATGAATGGTTCTGTGAAAACCTTGCAGTTTACATTTCTCTCATTTTGTATTTACACTTTTTTCATCCATCTTGCCTCAGTGCAGGGACCACTGTTTATTTTTATATTTCGCATTTACCCTGTTTTGTTTTAAACACAAAGTATAAGTAATGAGAGAAAGAGAAACAAAGAAGAACCTCTTTTTGGTATCCTTGTTACACTGCATGAATGAAAATCAGTAAGTCATTTCTTCCATGGTACCCAGGACAAATATATCATCAGTAAATCATAGGCTTATAGAAAACCGATACCTCAGCTGGGGACCTGGTGATATAAAACTTTGAAAAACCTTATCCTTCTCTTATTTTTCAGTCGCATCCTAAAATTTTTGAATAATTTTTTTTCTGCAAAGGTACCCTTTCTTCCTGGTGTAGAGTAATTGGATTTTCCTCCTGAAATCTTATATCATCGCTCTTCAGGTCAAACAATGTATTTTAACCTGCCGCGTGACTCGAACTTGCCTGAAGAGATTGATTTCAAATTTTGCAAGATAACTGGCATTTAAAACTACAGAAGTACACAAGCGTAGTCTTTAGCAAACTCTTGAACGAGTGAAAGCAAAATCATCAAATGAAAATTGATGTCCGAGTTTAATTAAACCAGAAGTCAAGGAATTCTTCAGTAGTAAGCAAATTGTTTATTCCTGAGAAGATCAAGGTTTAATATGGCTTTACATCAGCCGTTCCGACTCTGTGTGGGTTTACATTTCCTATTTTACTTTGCTAATTTACCATACGATCTACATTTTTCTTCTTAAAGTATGTTACAAAATTTAGTGATGTCTAATAGAATTTTAATGATTATATATATATATTTCATCTTTGTAATTAAAGGTGGCAGTGTTAATAGACTTCCTCTATGCATCCAGGTTGGTTAAGTGCATTTTTCACAGCAAATAGCCTTTCAAAGATACTTTGGTTTGATATATACTTTGTAGTGGTAATTCCGACTGGTAGGTAATATCTTTTGTCGTTCAGCCTTCTCAGGCACAATTCATAGTGTGGGAAAACAAAATCACCTTTGAGCGTCTGTCTGTCCCCCGAGGATGTGAAGAAGCCCACCAATCAAGTGTGGGTGCCGCTTAAGACGTGTAGCCCCTGCTGTGTGGGGCCTGTTGGCCAGTGTCTGCAGGCTCCTGTGCCCTTGACCACTGGCTCCTCAGTTGTCCCCAGGCTCCAGAGTTTTCTTTAGGGACAAAAAACAGAACAAGATTCAGGGCCAAAAGAGACCACAGGTGCTGTTGTAGAGTCCCAGAGTGCAGGGGCAAGGTGAACACGCTGGGGAATTTAGTTCCACCGGGGGCTGAGTCGAGCACAAAGCCCACAGAGCACTTACGGGCGCCACCAGGATCGTGTTTCCAAGACTGCAAACTCCTTTGTGCCAAAGCCCCCACCCCTGCTCCCCCTGTTCTGTCCGAGCATGGTCTGCCTGCATGAGCATCGCATGTCACGTTGCTTGAAACAACCCCCATTACACTCCTGAAGCTCAGCCACTTCCAGGGCAGAGAGCAGTTCCAAGAGTGGTCGCCACTGTGAGCCACCAAGACCATCAGGTACTTATTCAGTGGTCGTGGGCACAGGAGAGAGGGCAAGATGCCTTTTCTGTCAACAGCTTTCGCCTTCAGAAAATCTGTTACAAATATTATTAATCAAGGTCCCTTTTCCATCGTTGTTGTCAATTGATATTGTTTGTGTAGCTCTGACAGAGGATGCTCTAATTTATCAGGGCCAATCTTCCTGACCTTTAAGACTCAAATGGAGGCGTTAAACATGTCATGCGTTACCATGAAGGACAGAAGCAGAGTAATAAATTGGAAGGTACAAAAAGACAGGGCCTGATTCAGTGCAAGGAACTTTGCTAGCAATTCAAGCATCCGTCATTGGGCACTGACTTATCGGCATGCTGCCCACTTGCCAGGGTCATCACGATGTACCTTGCCTTCTGTTAGGAAAATGGTGGGCAGTTCCTAAAATAATCAGTAAGGTCCCTAAAAACAAAACCTCTTTGCTCTTGGGTCTTTGCTCTGAAAGAACTGATGTGCAAAAGACTGGAGATGTCGGAGTTCCTTTGGGGGCTATTCCAAGTGCCAGAGGAGGGTTTGGCTTGCAGACCTCCTCACCTGGCGCCATGGTTTGCAGGTGCATGGGAGTCCGTGAGTCATTCTTCACTTGCTCAGCCCATACGTCTTGCTTGCCACTCTCTTGTATTCCTGTGCAGTGGGAGCTGGGTGTAATGGAAAGAAACGCTGGGTTTAGAGTTTGAAGGTGGGCTTCACTCCCCGGCTTTACTGCTTTCGGTAATTTGCTGACATTTTTGGAAGCTTTATTACCTCACTTGGGAAATGGGTGCATTGGTTAGACTCTTCGGTTTTAAAGGATGGAGACCCACGTAGGCCTTCTCTGTAAAGGACTTTTACGGTTGACATTCTTATGGAGGTAAGGGAGAAGGGAATTCTCTAATTAAAACAAAACAACACAACGCAACAGAAACTGAACGGCGGAGTTTCCCGAAGTCTGGAATGGTGGGTTGTGTGGATTTCGCCTTGTCGTGTCAGCCTCAGCAGTGGGCTTGGCTCTTCCGCGTCTGTCTCTATGCATCTGTTGCTGTGGATACTTCCTTTGTGTTGATGGCTATAAATACCCCCCTCCCCTGCATTTTATTCCTTTTCTATGTTTGTACTGTCCATTTGCTCATCAGGTCACCTTACTGTGACCCCTCCTGACTTCTTGCAGTTTTTCAAGGTTTCCAGCTTCGTTCCCATACTATCGGATTCCCTGCTTTGTGCCCGTTATTCTTACTGCTTCGGGAGAGAAGCACGTGGCTCTACCCAGTTGCCATAGCTCCTGTTTGTTCAGAGCTTTTCCTAGCAAGTTACCCCACAGGTGGATGGAACCCTAACCTCCTATTGGCTGTAGTTACGAGGATGTTGGCTTCTGTGGTACAGAAAATGACTGGCCCTGTTCCAGGCACAGCTCAGAACCACTTCCTTTAGCGGAGACTGACACGCCATGGTCGGCCGTCTGACCTGTTCAATACAGCGGGCATAGTACAATCTGCCTTGTAGAGAGCTAGGGATCGAGTGATATCCTCATCACCTCCATCATCACCATTCTCCTCCTCATCCCCGTCTTATTTTGTACTTACTGTGTGTCAGACACTACGTATTTTCAATGTATATTAGCTTATCTTTCGTTTTCATCACAACACCATGAGGTTGGGCTCACAGATGAGGAGACTGGGGGCCAGACAAGCTGAGTAACTTACCTACAATTAGGCAACTATTAGGTTGCAGAACCAGGATTTGAACTGAGGCAGCTGGCAGAGCCTGGTCTCTATGAGAAGCAGTCAGCTCATACCCTGGTTCATGGTCAGTGCCCAGTATGTGTTTATCACCTGTCCCCTTGCCAGCTTTTGTTGTTTTGCCGACTTCTGTCTGCCGAGACTTGTCTGACATTCTTCCTCGTTGTTACTTCAAAACAACTAACTCTGTGAGCACTAGGACCCACCACCCAGGTGGGACGCGGATCGTTCCCTCTGTAGCTGTACCAGGCAGCTAACCCCAAAAGCTCAGATCTGTTCAGCTTGGCTAAACCCACCTGCTAACCTTGGCTTCAGCCACGCCGCCGCACAGCTGGCCACGGTTTTATTGGCAGGGAAGGAAAGAGGGCAGTTGGGGACTTCCAACTCTAAAATGGTGAAAGTCATGTAACGATGAGTATCGGCTTCATCATACACATACTTCCACACTGCGGGAGTAAATTTTTAGAAATTAAAATAGCATTTTGAAAGCGTTATTGGCCTATTATTGATTTAAAAAAATCATTGACTCATTTATTTAGATACCGATTCTTTCATTTAACAATCTCTGTCAGGCTTCAGGTACTGCTCTCTCTCTCTCTCTCTTTTTTTTTTTAGCTATTAAGGAGATAGAAAATTAATACAAGATTCTGCTTTCAAGGAACATTCAATCATATTATTAACACTTAACATTTGAGGATGGCTTTTGGCAGGACTAAGAGCCCGGGGAAAGGCACCATCTTCTGCATTCTTTCCCATTTTTATGTCCTCTTTACAAATCTGTCCTCTCTTTCCTGAAGCTCGTGGAGGCCTTAAGTTACCCCATTTTTCCAGACAGCAAGGAAAATAGCCAAGAAGCCGCATTTTCACAAGGATACTAATGCCTTTTAACAACTCGATGTAATATTCTGTTCAGCCACTTAACTCACTGATAGAGAAGCCAACAATTTACTTTTAAGTACTTAGTCCCAGAAATCCCTGAAGATCCTTCTGAAAGCAGGAGCCGTCATCTCTGCGGGGTTCAAATCAATACGAAGAACTGGCGATAGTCGTAATAAGGAAACCATCGCCTCACTCGCTGCGTGCCAGGACGTGTGCGAGCTTGTTTTCGTGTCTGGTCGCGATCAGTTCCCGCAGCCGCGCTGTGAAACTGGACCCGCCTTTCCCCATTTATCAGAGGTGAAACTCCGAGCCTCAGAGAAAGCAGGTCACAGCATCAGGGACACACAGATGGAGCCAAGATTCAAGGCACGTGTGTCGGACTTCAACCTTCAGCCTGCTGTGGGGCTCCGTGGCCTGGTGGCGCCAGGGGCAGCCGCTTGCACCCGTTTCCCAGGCTGCAGAATCACCTCGCTCCCCTGAGCTGGCGCAGCAGAAGCCCTCCGTTCAGTGAAGACTGGGGAGGCGCATAGGGAATTGGGCAAGATGTTGTCATGGCGAAGTCTCTGAGCCACTTCAGAATTTGAGGAGCTAGATTGGGCAAAAAGATCAAGCATTGCCAAAAAAAAAAAAAAAAAGAAAGAAAGAAAGAAAGAAAGAATCATCTGGGGTTGCCTCTAAGCAAAGGGCATTGAGAAGCCACTGAGGCCGGCAGCCTGTGGTGTTGAACGTTAGTGAGGTAGTTTATAGCAAGGGCTTTGCTGTCGGAAAGACCAGTTGAAATCCTGGTTCTACCATCTACTGGATTTTCTAATGATCTTGGACAAATCGCTTAGTCGCTCAAAGCTCACGCTCCTTATCTATAAAATGAGAATAATAACAGATTCTCCTTTATAGGCCGTTCTGATGAGTAAATGAGATGGTTTTTATTAAGCACTTCCTGCAATGCCTGGCCCACGGAAAGTGCCCAGTAAATATTAACTGGCTAAACTCTTGGGTGCCTCGCAAGCTCCCTGTAACAATTCTGTGTGTGATGGGTCACCCAGGGGCCACTACTTTAGGGAGGCAGAAAGGCAGCTGGGAACATAGCAACCTCTGGGAGGAGTCCTGGAGGAGTTGTACTCAGGGAAAAGACCAAGGCAATTAGGGACATCAGAGCAATAGAATGAGCCCCTTACAAAGCCAGGATGTGGTCACATACGTCCGTCCAGGGCATTGTTAAGCTGCTTCTGTTTCATTGTTTATAGGGTTTCCTAGCAGCTATATTATGCTTTAGGATGATAAGCCCAGCTCCAAGCTTCCCTGGAAGAACTTCACCAATTTATTTTTTTCATCAAACCAAATGATGTCATTATGGGAATTCCTTTTCTGCCCAGGTAGCCACACAGGCAAAGATTGTTACTGCATTCGTGACAGGGAGGAGAAGGCACGGGACGGTGGGCGGAAAATCTCAGATTCTTCTTCCTAATGCTGTTACCACCTTTCCCCCAGCTCACGCTGTCTTCCCCTGTCAGAATCTTTGGGACTCCCTCACAGACCTGAAGTTTGTCTTTAAACTTGCCCTCAAACCTACGCCCCTCACACCCATGGGCTCTGGTTGGAGACGGACTAGATTTGGTAGAGTAGGTGAAGCCAGCTATATATATGCTCGTACTGGGAATGCTAGCATGGGTAATGGCCGGAAATTAGGCCAGGGCTCTATGAAGGGCTAAATGGAAACCATTCTTAGCTTTGTAGGCCATATGAGCTCCGCTGGAACTACCCAACTTTTACCACTGTTGTGCCAGAGCAGCCACATGCAATAACATGTATGTGAACGGGTATGGCCATGTTCCAATAAAACTTTATTTATACAAACGGGCAGCAGGCCCCATTTGGCCTCAAGGACATAGTTTTCTGACCGTTATCTACTACTTTCTCCTTGTTTTGTCTGCAGAGATTGAAATCTAACAACTTGGTAGCAGCAATAGGGTTGTATTTGCAGTTAAATTAGCCTGCTAGTTGCCAGCCTCCCATAGATCGACTGTAATTGTCGCTTTAGGCAGGCTTGGACTGAGACTGCTCTTGCTACAAATTCAAGGCGTGTGGTGGTCACCAGTTTGGGGTTCATGCAAGCACATTAGCCTCTCCTGAGGGGCACCGAAGGGCTTAGTGAAGACAAAAGTTGATGAAACAAAAATATGCTTAGGCTTGACAAGAAAAGTATAAATAGAAACAGGGGACTGATTAGCAAATATGCTAATTTTTCTTCCCTGTGCAGCTGATGGCTCCTGCTTGGTTTCAACTGTGACATGCACAGTACACTTTTTTTTTTTTTAATCCTCACCCGAGGATATGTTTATTGATTTTTGGAGAGAGCAAGAGAGACAGAGACGTCGATTGGTTGCCTTTTGTATGTACTCCAACCAGGGATCAAACCCAGAACCTTTTGGTGGTCAAACCCAGAACAATGTCCCCCACTTTCACCGGCCGTGCTCCAACCGACTGAGCCACCCGGCCAGGGCTCCGCAGTAGGCTTTTATAAACACCCCTGGCCATGTTGGAATAGCCCCTTAAAGCAAAATACCTAATAGAAGTGGTGTGTTCACACACGCATGGGAATAGAGTTATGCTTCCAGACATGTCACAGTCAAGTTGGTTTGTGGGGACCGATTCGTAGGACTTGAGTGAGTGGTGGCTCACTGCCTCACTGATCAGGCTGAGGGTGGACAAAACATTTTAAGATCTTGCCTCAGAAAATCAGCTGTGACCCTCTCAGGTTTCTCCTGAAGTTTATTAAGAATCTTGCCCATAGGAGAGGCTGATGTCAGTGGACCCCACAAGGTTGCATAGAGGTCTCTCTGTAACACGTGGGGAGATCAGGGGCTCCTCGGTGCCGCTATTTAAGATTCTCTTGATCCCTGTACCGCTGCTGCTGACACCTGTGAATAACAATAGAGATGAGTCAAGTACCCTCTAACTTGGGATGCATCAGATGCTCAGTTTATTGATATATTGGATTGAGGGTGACAGCAGCGGGTGCTTCACGGAGCAGTTACCTGGGACCCTCTGGGCTCTGGTTCCCGATCCCGGAGTTTGTTTAAGGTGAACTTAAGGTGAGTTCCTTGCCCGCAGTCTGAGAGAGAAGATAAGTCCATGTGAGGTCCCTAAGGGACCCCTGACACCAGATGTTTATTGAAACATTCAACCTTTTGTTTCCTCCCTTCCTGTATCTTATTGGAGCAAGAACATGAAGAGCTTTGGGACTAAGACATAGAAGCATTTTGGATTTATGGGTGAACATGTCAGAATTTGGCATTTATAGACCTTAGACACATTATTACAAAATGACGTAAGCTGCCACACAGAGCAAATTCAGAAGGGCCCGGCATCCCCCGGGACGGTAAGGCACCCACTTTTATTCCCTAACTGTCAACGGAGCGTATGCATCCAAGTCACTTTCTCCCCGGGCTGTCAGCGGGCTGTGTGCGGCCTTGGCATCTGAGGCTTCTGGCCCTCCAGGACACGGCCACCTTCCCTGGACGCCACCTGGGGTTGGGATGGGACAGCACCGACATGTCCCAGCCGGGTCTCCGCTCACAGCTCCCGCGGCAGATGCAGGCTGAGATCCCAGCTGGAACCGCGGAGACTGCGTCTCTCTCCTCTCCACACTGGTGGCTGAAGGCACGCCGAGGAGACAGGCGGCCACTGTTGGATAGACCCATGAGTGAGAAGCCAGGAGGCTTTCGTTGCGGTCCTTTCCCCGTGCGAGTCTGTGCAGCTTCCGGAAGGCTTCTTCACCTTCCTGAGCCTCTGTTTGTTCATCGGTGCGTGGGTGTTCTCAAGACCTTAGCTCTTCTCCCCCCGTTTTGCCATCTATTTATACAATCTGTGTTCTTATTTTCTGAATATTTTTATATGAGCGGACTGCCTTTTTCTGGTTGAACGTATTTTAGCTGTATCTGAGATGAAAATGTCAACAAAGGCGTGGGTTTGATGTTCTAGTTCGTTATTTCCATGTAGGTATGGGAAAACAGTAGCTTAGAAAATAAATAATAAAATGACAGTGTCCCCCACTTTCACCGGCCGTTGACCAGGTGCACGTAGGTGGGCTGTGTGAACCCTTCCTTGGTGATCCCAGGCTAGACCTTGCAAGCCGCCTCCAGCTCCCACAATCTAAGGATGTGAAAGCGAAGACTTGGGGACACCAGCCATCCCCAGTTAAAACGGGCTTCAGAGCATTATACAAAACCACGTCATTCCAATCCCCTTTTTCTCCCATCTGTGAACGTGAGATGATCTGTGGGGCAGTGGCGTGCTTGCCTGCCTATAAGTACGGTCGCCGTCTGTCCCCTGTGGGGAGAGCTGGCACCTCCCGCTGTGCTGCTTCTTTGAAAGGGGTCCCAGGGGGCCTGTCCGCAGGCACCTGGGGTTTGCTGCACTGCTGACCCAGGGCCCCTGGTGCTCGACCGCTCTGCTACTCACAGCCATCTCCCTGGACAAGCCCCTGACCCTCGATGACCCGAAGTGCTCGAGGAGCCTCCTGGGATTGACCTTAGGACGAAGTGGCCCCTGGACCACGGGAGGGAGCAGGCTCCCAGGGGCACCTGCAACCTTCAGCTTGGGGGTTTCGTAAGGAGAACTGCCCCATAGAGCACTACGGAATCACCCATGGAGGACTGCAGGTCCTCAGGAGAGGACGTGTACTCTCCTACCTGAGACGACCTCGGTGAGGCTGGAGGCAGAGTGACTCGTCTGAGCCGGCGTGTCTCTCTTTCTTCCTCACCTGCGTGCCCAGCTGCCCTGCGTGCTCTGTGCCCAGGACAACAACTACATCCGAGGGGGAGAAGTCTGCTCTCTGAGGAAAATTCCTGGACCCCGACTTGCCAAATAACAGTGTGAGGACTCACAGGGCTCCTCGCCGACTTCCTTCAGGTGGGCCCCGCGGGTCCTAGGGTAGCCTCCGCCTGGGGACGGGGACAGTGAGTGCTGTATTTCCATCAGGAACATGAGGGCCCCCCCCCCACCACCACCGGAGGCACGGACACACAGCTGCCTTCGTCCTTCCTGCTTTCCGCCCCGGCACGCCCGTGCCGAGCTCCTCCGCCTCTTTGATCAAGTTCGGATCTGATGTTCGTTTTCACTGATTTCCCATAATGAAAGAAGTCCGAGTGGGAAGTGGGCCATGTAACTATTCCTGCGTGACACAGCGAGTGCATTCCAAGGGCTCTTTCTGCATCCAGAAATTTTCCTCAGCATCTGGGCTCAATTCTGCCGTCGCCGGCTCTCGCCATTCCAAGTCACTAGGGTTGCAGAGGAAGAACAAAGGGAGGAAGAGTTACTTCGCTTGAAAATCACTCACACACCTAGTGCATTTTATTATTTAAACCTTCCTGTTCACTCTTATTGCCCAAGGTCCCCCTTTCTGCGCCCTCTGCTCAATGTCCCTGCCCCAAGATCAAGGCCATTGGCCTCTTGTGCCCTCCCGATTCCCTCCTTATCTATGTCTTCACGTCCTACCTACCTTTCAGGTCCTACCTCAACTGTCCCCACCTGGCCCCCTTCCCCAGTCTTTTCAACCAGAGACCATGGGTCCCCCATGGTATCCGGTGGCTGGATCAACAGGAAGGACTTCTCTAAGGCTCTGTCATACTGGTTGTCCATTTCCATCCAGTGCATCGATATTTTGCTGAGTTTTTCCTTTCCTACTAGTCTCCAGGCTCCCAAATGGCAGGATGTGGTCTGAGTCTGATTCATCTGCGTATTTCTTACAGCTTCCAGCCCAGTGCTTCACACAAGAAACATCCCCAGTTGGTGTTTGCGAAACGAGTATAATTTGTTTGTATTATGTTTTGTTCCACTTGGCTCTTACAACTCTATCTCCAGCAATGGTCCGTCTCCCTCAGGCTTCTGACTTATAGGTCTGTTGGTCTAGATGTCCCTCGTGCATTTCGGACAGCACAGGTCAAAGGACATGCGTCCTCTCTGTCTCCGACCACCCTCTCCGCCTCCTGTTCCCTGCCTCCCTTGGTGCCAGGACCACCGCCATGGTCCCCACCCTAGATCCTTTATCCTCCCCTCCCTCCTCGTCCAGCTGAGCACCAAGCTCTGCTCATCGGATTTTCCAAATGTCTCTAGAATCCTTCTTTTCTTTCTGTCCCCACAACCAGCACTGATACAGGGCCCCAGCATCCCTTACCAGACTGCTGCAAGGGCTTCCTTCCCGCTCCCCTGGCTCTCTTGTTCCCCGCACACCTCCCCTCTCACTGCCACCAGGCTGTCTCTAGGAAACTGTCATCTTCCTGGTGAAAAGCCTTGTCCAGTCCCCCCACTCTGAAGGGTAAATCCCAAGATGGCGAACCTTTCATGACCTGACCCTCATCTCCCGCCACTCCTTGGTCTCCACTCCATCCTGTCCACATGGACCAGCTCCGCCATCTGCCTGGGGCTTTCTGTGTGGTTTAATACTCCCGTGAGGCCACTAATGTTGACCGTTGGCTTAACCTATCTCTCATCTTCTCCGAGTGGGGTCAGTTCTCATGACTCGTGACTTTAAAGTCCACCCTACGACTCACTTCCCCTAGGACGCGTCCTCCAGGCTGGGTTGGGTCGTACTGTTTAGTCCCTGGTGCACAGTCCCGCCACTGTCCCCATCTGTGCATGAGGCTGTGTGCCCTTGTGTGAGCTCCCTGCTGCGAGGGGCCGTGTATCTCTGTACCCTGCGGGGGCCTGACCTCTGCTAGGAGGCTGAAAAGAACTCAGACCGAATGGTCTGTTCTGGGAGGAAGGCTGAGCAAGCCTGACAAATAAGAAACTGAGACTCAAAGAGGTCAGAGGGCTACCTGACTGGCAAGTGGCACTGTTGGGACACGGACCCAGCTGATGAGTCAGTGTCGTTTCTCTGCCCTGTAAGACCTCTGGCCGAATGTTCTGTTCAGGTCACCTCTCTGCTTGCTGTGGTTCCTTTCTCTCCACTAAATCATCACCCCCCTTCTTCCCATCACTTAGTCACAGAAAAGGAACCTTAGGGAAGGCCGCCACGCACCCCAGAGCTGGCTAGGTCCTGGAGCCATCTCTGTCTGTCTATTCAACTCTTTTTTTTTTTTTTAATTCACACTGAGCAAAATCACCATCAAAGATTTTTTCTGAGTAAGAACCTCAGCGTTTCGTGTTCCGGGGCATGGCAGGAGGACCGAGGTGGTACCACCTGGTGTCATACAATGGAGAAACCCCCTGCGGGGACCTGGAGACTGGGCAGCCCCTGACCCAGACTCTGGCAAAGCAAGGCTGCCCAGAAAAATGCTGTCTTGGTGGCTGCGGTCACACTTTGCAGTTGGCAGCCGCAGTGCTGTGTCCCCATCAGTTGTAAAGTGTGGCAAATGAATTGGGTACTAATAGTAGGCACAGTGCTGGCATTTGTGACGGGCTTCCTTTTTTTCCATCAGAGCGGAGTCAGCGTTATAAATGACCTATCGTCCAGTCCCTCTCACTCAACTCGTACTCTGTTACGGCGCGTGACTGAGACAGGAAAAATGGGGTTGCAGCTGCTGTGGAAGTGCATCAGCCCCTCCGTGTCCTGTGGGGTCTGCCTAGTGGGTGGCCCGCATTTGTCATGGTGCGGTGGCAGAGAAAATTTAAAAACCGTTGACCCCAACAGTGCTTGGTTCTTTGCTAAGGCAAATGTAGTTTTCCCAACTATAGAACGGACGTAAGAAGAGCTTCCTACTCGCAGTCCGTTTACAGAAACAGAAATATAAACGTAAATCTACAGGGTGGGGCAAAAGTGGGTTTACAGTCGTGAGTACATAAAACACAGTTCATGCTTGTATTATTATTTATTAATTACTGTGTTATTTTCCATATGAACAACTGTAAACCTACTTTTTCCCCACCCTGTGTGTGTGTGCGTGTGTGTGTGTGTGTGTGTGTAATGCATACATTAAAAACAAAAAATACAGCTTTAGTTTCTAAGAGAATGGGCTTAGATTTTTTTTTTATATCACTTTTTGTGAAGCATATAGTCCAGTTCTTCCTACTATTATTAAGTGTTCTGGAATACGATGACACCTTTATTTGATCTCTCTGGGGATGAGACCCTCTTCACGCAGGTGAGTGGAGTAGCATAGAGGTCAGACCCAAGTACAGGTCCATTAGTGGTCCCTAGGAAAAAACCCCCGTCAATTGAAGTGGGTGCCAACAACGCACTAGTGGTGCAGAGAGCTACAGGCTGAGCCATCACGCTCTCTGAAAGCACAGCTCATCTCCCCTGGGTGATGGTTCTGTCTGCCGTGTGAATGTCCTTGTGGGTGGGGCGCCTGGCACCCTACTGCCAGCTGACTTCTCCCTGGGACGGCTCTGCAGCCAATGAGCCAGCCGAGAGGAGCGAAGACGGGCTTCCAGGTGGAGTCCTCAAGTCTGAACTGACAAACAGTGGGGACACACCATGCTATTTGTGCTTTATCAACCTTGCCAAGCCAGCAGAGTGTGCCTTCTTGTAATTAATCAAGCTGGGCATTGCGTCCAGAGGCCGACCTGCGTGGGGCCCTGTGCGAAGGCTGGGGCTGGCTATGGGATGTTTTCAAGACATGGTCTCTGCCTGGAAGACTAGAAACAGCAGAATCAAGGATTAAAAATTAATTAAGAAATGTCCACCTGTGCTTTAAGAGTTGGGAGAGAATGACATGTCTGAGGTCTAGAGTAATCAAAGTTGGCTTCAGGCAAGAGAGGGAGTTACGCTGTGACCTAAAAGGGATGAGGGACTTGGGTGTAGAGGGAGGGTGAGGCAGGACACGCCAGAAAGGAGAGGGCAGAGGCAAGCACTGGTCCCCTCTGTCAGCACCTGCTCCCTCTCCTCTCCCTCCCTCCCTCTCTCCCTCCCTCCCTACCGGCCCCCTTCCTTCCCTGTCCTCCTTCCAACTTTTCTTTTGCTCTCTCTCTCTCTGCCTTACAACAGAACCGAATGTTAAGAATAGAAAAAAATAAGTCGCCACTATTAACAAGTAGAAAAATGGAAGCCTAGACACTATGGTCTGAATTAAGTCGTCATGCTGCTCCAGGTTGGCCGGGAAAGGCCCCCGAGGGGCAGGAACACATGGCCACCCCAGGTACAGGATTAAGCACCGGCCGGGCAGGCGATGTCTGCCTCCTCGGTTGCCTTGGAAGCAAGAAGCTCTGACCGTCTTTGTTCCCGCGGGTGTCTCTGGCCAGATCAGGCTGACCTGTGGATTCACTCTGAATCATCAGGCCCCTGATTAGTCAGGCAAAACAAGACCGCAGTTGGGCCTTTGTCACGTTCCATGGGGGTCGGGGCGGAGCCGGGACGCAGCTTCCAGCTTCTCTTTGCTCCGGGCCATCCTTGCTGGTGAGCACTGGACCTGTGCCCAAGGTCCTGGCTTATGTGACTCGTGTCTGGCCAGGAAGAAAGTGAGCCATGCTCGGCTACGGAAGAAATCACGCTCGTAGGGGACAGGGTCTCTGCTCCATCTCATCACCCCAACCCCTCCTCTGAGCCAAATACAAGAGAAAAATCCTGGAAAAGTAGAGCAAAGCTGACTGCATGCGGGGGTTGGTGCCAGGGGGGGAGAGGGCAGGGCAGGGTTGTGGGGGTTTTTGGGGGTTTTTTTTTGTTTGTTTGTTTTGTTTTTTTAAATTGATGATGGGAAGGATTTGAAGACTTGTACAATGGCCTTGCCAGCAGAAATGTAATTAGCTGAAGACAACGTGCTGCTGATGTTGGAACTGGTAGGGCAAGGAAGCCTGCCCTAATGAGGACGTCAGTGTCCCTCTCCGAGATTGCCTTCACAGACCAGGCCTCTTCTCCAGGTTGTGTGCTGATTAGTTCCAGAGAAAAATTGAATTACAATAATTTTTTAAGAGGGGGAAATACGAACCACAGCGCTTAGTGCATGGTCCACAAGGAGACTCTGGTAACTGTCCCTCTGCCCTCTTTCCACCCCCTTTGATGCCAGACATTTGCTGGCAAGGAGTAGGGGGTTTAGAAGGGATTTGGGTGTATGGTGTGCTAATTGCGAATGTACATCATCTCCGCGAGTCCTTCCTGGGTTGGTTCTTTCCCCCTATAATTTTTTAACTCTAATATGTATCTTACTTCGATGCCAAGCTTGAGTCACAGCTGGTGTGTTACAGGGATGCGACTGTGGATGCTCATTGTTTTCCTCCGTGTTGTGGGTCAGATCAATTACAAGTTCGTGGAGGTTTGTCAGCAGAGTGCCGTTTGCTCGCCTCTGTGTTTGACGGGCATTGAGCGACTTGCATGGGGTGTGACCATTGTTACGCTTTGGGTCCTCATGCAAAACACGACCTGCAGGGTGTCTCCCACCGACGCCGAATCTGGCAGCCAGCCGTCTTTAGGGTGACTGGGGTGCAGTGCAGTTTCCGGTTTCCCTGAAAGTGTTCAAGATTTTCTTCCCAGTCTGTCGTCTACGTGTCTTGTTATATTGTGGAAAACATCTGCTGTTGCCCTTAGGGGTCTGATGCCAGAACAGGACCCTGCAGACAGCAAACAGACCTGACTCTTGTGCATGGGTGGTAGACTGCGCTCAAGGAAACAGTTGAGCATCTGTTACCTGCAGACCCTGAAGACAGTAGCTTTCAGATAGGAAACATCCACCCAAGAACAGATACCTCCACAGGTGTCCCCTGCCTGTGCCAAAATGACAGTCTGACAAGTATGGCCACCCTTGGCACAATTACATTATTGCTTGAATTATGCGTTTGGTCAATCCAGTGATAAGTTTAACTGAAGAAGATTGGGGGCTTCTGTGGCAGGCAGTGTAGATGTTTGAGTGTGCACGTTTGGGAATCCTCATTTGCATGACCTCAAAAGTAAAGTGTGTAGGAGTAAGCCCAGTCCAGGCTTAATGGAGAGATTATGGAAAGTTATGGAATTAGGGCCCGGTCTGCAGTGGTGCGCCCCTTTCTAGTTAACAAGGTCATGGAACCCATTATTAAGATCAGTGGTTGAGTCTTAAAGTTGACCTCAGAACTACCACAGAAACTTGGGCAAAGCTATTTAATCCCCCTGATCCTCTGTTTCCTCATTTAAAAATGGAAATAGTAATTTCTACTGCTTATATTTTTGGTAGGATTAAATAAAATAATGAACGTACCTCACGATGTGCTGCATTTGGCACATGGCGAGAACTTTACAAATGGTAGTTATTATTATCTCTCCATTATGTGATATATGAGCATAAGAATAAGACAGTGTGTGCACAGACTAGCAAAATAAAGCAGGAATTCGGGGGAGGAATTAAGCACAAGGAATGGGATTGCTCCAGGAAGCTGAGAAATGCCTTCACAGTGGTTTGTAGCATTGGAGGTATTCACAAAGCCATCAGCTACGTATGGTTGTCACCTCTCTCGGTAGAGGGGCTGTGCCTTTGGAGATCCCCCTGGGAGAGAGGAGGTGGGACTTCTCGGCGCTGAAACACCAGACCTTGTGGCAACCATGAGGATTAAGTTGTGCCTCCCTGTGTGGGACATGAATGTGACCAAGCGCCAGACCCTATGTGAAGGGCCTTCCGCCTGTCCCCTGACCGGCACCTCTGAATAGTACAGCTGTCAGGAGCCCATCTCAGCCTGTATTTGGGGAGGAAACAGGCCTTTTAAATCTTCACTGATTCAGAGTGTGACACTGATGAATACGGACCAAACTCAGGGAAATCTTGACATTTTGAATCTCTCTTCCTTTTTATTCCCAACTGTTTCTATCCAAAGCCGTTGAATCCCCACAGGTGCCTTGTAGAAGACCTGCCCTCAGCGACTGGCTTTGAATGTTGGCTTTCACTTGCTCAGCCCCGGTTGCTGCCCACGAAGCGATGACCTCGCTGAGACTAACTCTCCTCCCCATGGGGCTGAACTGCCTGGCTTTGGAGGAGACGGGACGAAGAGGGCGGCAACGACCCCGTTATGTTCAGAGAGAGAGAGAGAGAGAGAGAGAGAGAGAGAGAGTTCAAGTCTAGTGGTCATTAGCGTTTACTGTGCCAGCTGCCTCTTCTGTTACGTGTTCAGTAATTCTCATAATGGTTGGTCCTAATGGAGCAGATTATTGTGATATATTTTTTTTCATCAAGATCACCTACTGCATAAAAACAAAGAAGAAAGGAGGAAAGGAACATGGCCAATGATAGGCACCGAGCATTATCCAGCTGGAGATACTTATTTATTGGCTTCACGCTTGGCTTGTGAAGAAGCCCAAGGGCTGGTGCATGGGGCCCGCGGAGGGAGCCTGCCTCACGCAGCTCCGCCCCCGGGTTTCTGAGACAGCAGCCTGGGGCGCTTTTGCTTCTGTGTGGACCCTTTTATCTCCTAGTCTGCCCGTCACACGTCCATGCACATGCATGCACACATATACCCCCGCAAGTGGGTCACTGGTGTTGTCTTAACGCTGATTGCGGCTCCATCGTAATGCCTGAGTGAGCGGGCAGCGGTGCCGCAGATGTTAAGTCAACACCTGAAGGGGCGAGAAGACCTCAGCTTTGTCCTGGTCACCTCATTCCTCACCGCTGTCCTGCTGTGCAGAGGGCTAGGCCACTCCGTAGAATTAAGGGATCCGTTAGAGTTGCCTTGGACCCAGAAAACCCAGCCCATGGCAAGCTGCTTCCCTCTCACCCTTCCTCACCTAGCTGTAGTCGGCCTTAGCGTTCTCATTAGACGACAGGTCAAATCAAATGACAGGTCACCAAAGCTGCTAATGATAAGACAGCTCTGAGCCCCTTATGGACAAATGCACTCTTTTGCTTTTGCTTTGGGACAGAAAAGTGAAGGCTCTGAGGCAAGAAAAATCCCAAGAACCAAAAAAGCAGCTCTATAAAAAGAACGTGAAAGAGAACAACTTGAAATAGCCAGGCTGACTCCGGCGCGCTAGCCTCCAGCCACTTTCCCTGTAGGGCTTCAGGCTGTCATTACGTGAAGCTCCTGAGGTCTCCAGCAGAAATGGAAGACAAACTGCCCAGATTAAAGACATTAGACAGTGATCAAACCTAACAGAATGGAAATTTCAAGACCTGGAAACAAAAAGCAAAGCTGCAGGGCCTCCTCCTGAGAAGAACTTCATGCTCTGGGCTGCGATTTGTGGGGAAGGGTCCTCAAAAGTCAGCCTGCCTAAGCTGGAAGGCTCTTATTCTTAGAGTTTGCCTCCTGCTGATGGAAAGTTACCTGGTCCTTATCTTTACCCAACAAATGGCGACTTAATGAGAGGGGACGATGAGGGGCCATTCTGTTTCTTTCCTAAGCTTTGGAGACTTGGATCTAGAAGAATGGGGAAGGGATTTTGAAGCATCTTAGGACAGCAGGCTACGGTAGTGTCACACCCCAGTGAGAGGCTAAACAAGCAGGCGGGTCTGTCCCCGGCCAGTGGATGCGCAGTTCACGTCAGAAGCCCCAGAGGACATACGGAGGCCTCTTAATTAACGTGGCGGCCCATGGCAACTGGAAAGCATTTCCACACGATTAAAGACTTCAGAAAACCCCCAAGGGGAGGTAATGTTCCTAATAATTTATAAATTGAACTTGCTACTTAATATGCTTAAAGTGTTTCGCTCGTCTTCCAGTTGGGAAGGAGATGGGCAGGGTATAATGGATTTCTGCTCACCAGCCATCACAGAAGAGAGCCTGTGGGAGGGGCCGACCGAGGGGGTTTCGCTTCTAGTTTGGGTGACGCCTCTGGCAGTAAAGGGATCCTCAAGGTCAAGAACCTGTTACTACAACAATTTCAATGACATCATCTGATTTCAAAGGCCTTACCGTGCCTGTGGGAGAGTGCCTGGGTTGGCTTTTCAGGGGCTGCATTGGCCCACCTCTGAAGGAGAGGTTCCGTCATTTCTTCCGTCTATGGTTTCTGGCCTTGCTGGGTAGGAAGAGCTCACAGACATTTTCTCCACCATTAGTTTGTCAGTTTAGAGCTGTTTCTAGTTCGACAGGGACCAGTATTACAATCAGGACATTTTCAGGTTGGGAGACTCAGTGAATTTCTTTCAGTCACCTCATTCGATCGATGGGGTAGGTTGAAAAGGTTATGCAGCGTCATTCCACTGGTGAGCCCTGCTGTTTTATTGGGGGGTGTTCGTGTTACTAGTATCGATAGTTTGAGTTGGGTATTCCATTGGGCTCAGAGGGACACAGGGCTGGGCGAGACTTTGAAAACCATCTTCCTACACCTCATCCGTTTCTGACCCTTGGCACATTGGAATGCCAATTAGAATATGACCAGCATTGCCATATGGGTTGGCACAGTTTTTCTTTTCTCGGCCTGCCTCTCCTTTGAAAGCCAGAGACAGATGTGCATGAGCACCGTCACTCGTGAGAGAGGACTCGTGCGCCAGACCTACAGGCACCGTTATTGGGGAAAAACAGTTGACATGGGCCACCAAACTTGTCTATTTGAATCTTACTTTTTTACCCACCACTTAATTCCCTTTGGAATATAATTGGAATTCAGTGTGTCCAGTTGCCTTGAGGGATAATTAATTATGTCTCAGATTCACTCCTCTGGTTCCTCCTAGGGTGAAGCTTAGCTTTGAAATGTGAGCCGATTAATTGGCTGTAGTCCCTTGACAGATGGTAACTGGAAACATAATCTCAGCTTTTCCCTTTCCTTGCCAAGGGTTCACAAAATCCCGGTGACATCCTAAGTGCTGGCGACATGGATAGATCCCAGTTCTTCACTTTGGGATTTGTGCATCCTGTGACACTGATTGGCGATAAGAGAGGGGGGCTGCTTGCCCTGAGATGTTACCTGGAGTACCATCTAGTCCGAGGTTGCTTGACCTATCCCACTGTCTTCTGTTGGAAGAAGAAGGGTAACGACTGGCTACTTCCAGCCCATGTTTTTCTCTTCCTTTCGTGCCTGTCGTTACCTTTAAAAGTGAATGACACATATTGCTTCCTCTAACTCCAGTGTGAAATCCATGAGATCAGGGCCTCTACATACTGTATCATTCACTGCAGAATCCCCGTAGCAGTGACCACTGGAAGTGCTTTGCTAATGTGAGCAGATAACTCGTTGAATGATTGAGGAATGACTTGAGTGAATGGTCGCGTAAGCAACCGATTTATACAGGTTTTACTTGCAGGCAGGTAGAAACTGTCCACATTGAAACATACTCGCAGTTGAATTCCCCCTCCCCTCTGCTCCCCTCTTTCCTTCCCTTTTTCCTCGCCTCTTTCCTTCTGTAATTATTGAACACCTGCTTTATGCCATGCACTGTACTTGACCCTGGAGCTTACGCCTCCTGATCTCGTGAAGTCTATAACCTAGTAGACGGGATTGACAAGCAAATCAAAGGCGAAAGTCCTTGTGGTTGGAGTTAGATGGCGGGTTCTATGGGCAGTTCAGCAAGATTAGGAAAATATTTTCTGAGGTCGTGTCAGTGAACTTACTTTGGAGGACAAGTAGGGGTTAGCTAAGGGAGGGTAGCATGACCCAGACACAGGACCAGTACACGTGTCGGATAATGAGACCATCTTGTGGTTGACCTGCGTGACTGGACTGAGCACAAAAGGGAGATCTGCCAAGAACATTCTGTCCTGGGGCAATCACCATCGATGTTACATAAAACATTGTTACATAAAGGTTCCAAAATGTGCAGATTACCTGACAACCTCATACTGTACTCTCAGGTGAGGGCCCAAAATGTCAGTGTCGTAATAAAATGAAAGCCAGTTTCATTTGTTTGATCTCTACTGAAGCTAGTAGAAATGATATATTGATTTTTAAAGAAAAACATATTTTTAAGTCCCCCCCTTTTTTTGTGCAAGCAACTTGTTCCTAGATACGGAGCTCTGATATACCCTAAATGCGCTTCTAGTTACAAAATGTTAACAGTGTTGAGGAAAATCAATAGAATAATCAGAAAATTCATGAGAAGATGAACAAAGAGCAAAATAATTTCATATCATGCAGTCAATGTTATTATTCCTTTTGAATGTTTAAATTTGCAAGTTGTTTCGCTGAAGTCCAGATGCTTCTTAATTTTTTTGTTTGTTTTTAATGCCATGAAAACAAACTTAAGACACTTGAGTGAAGACTACCCTCTGAACACAGCTAAGGTAACGCAGAAACTCCAAGCCAGGAGCGAAGCGTGGAGGGTTTTTGTCAGTTTTTGTAGATCGCACGTGAGGACGTTGCCGTTACATTGGTCAGAGTGCCCACGCGCACAACCAGGCGGAAGTCCGTTTGGGGTTGGAAGCGTGGAGCGGGGCCGCTCCTTCCCGCAGACTCCCTTTGGCCAGACGAGAAGATACGGCAGCTTGCCTTTCTCTCTCGGAGGCGGTTATCAGGAAGCTCCCGGTGGCAGCTCTTGGTCCAGGTTTATGTCCACTCCGCTTGGTTTCACTAGATGACGTGGGAAGGTCCTAGAGCCTCTGTGTTTTTCACAAATTGCTTAAAACCCTCCGTGGAAGTAGCAAGATTAACAGTAATGATAATATCAACGAACTGTCGTTTATCACAGGACTGGAAAAGTAATCAGATGTGAACACTGGATTTCCAAGTTGTCACCGTCGAAGGAGGTGACCCCTATGCCTTTTCCCATGACAGCAGGGGGCTTCTTTGCATATGTGTCCTACCTGCAACCTTCACACTGGAGAGGGCAGGTGAACAGTTCAGAGGGATGTGTGTGTGGTGATTTTATCAACTATGATTATTATAAAATATTATTAACGTATATAGTAATATCACATAACATGTATACAGGGTGCGAAAAAGTAGGTGCGAAAAAGTAGGTTTAAGTTGCATTGTGGCATTTTTTTTTTTCACTTAATAAAGCTATTGCAATAATCATACCTTCAAGTCTTTTCCCAAACCAACCACTGTACCTACTTTTGCCCACCCCTGTATTATTATTTTTGTAATAATCCACAATTGGTAAGTCCTCTCAAAGTGTTATGACACCTGCCTCCAATTCGGGTTATAGAAACAGAGCAACTATTCCACAACGTCAGTGACTACCTGAGCATCCTTCCTCCTCGGCCTGTGCTAAGTTTTACCTACCGTCTGGGACTCATTACTGGTAACTGATTATTACAGAGTTGAGGTCAGCCCTGACTGGTGTGGCTCAGCGGGGTCGAGTGTTGTCTCACAGATCGAAAGGTTGCCGGTTCAATTCCTGGTCAGGACACGTGCCTGGGTTGTGGACCAGGTCCCTGGTTGGGGGCGTGCAAGGGACAACCGAGGGGGGTTCCACTCCCTCTCTTTCTCCCTCCCTTCCCCTCACTCTAAAAAAATTAAATATCTTTTTAAAAAAGTGTTAAGATTGTCAGGAGCCACTGACTCTAAGCAGAGAAAATGTTTCGCTAAAGCAAGATCAGATATGCTAAATACACTGGCCTAGCCAAATGAAAACTTGTGTTCTTGTTCCCTTTAAGTCGTCATGTTTTTTACAAAATAAACAAATTATTCCTGAGTGTCTAGGCCCACACGTGGTAAACGGGATTTTATAGGAACCTAACAAAATGGTACCATGAAAAGAGCAGTGACCAAGGGTCTGGGTCTAGAACCCGTGGGGCACTGCCTAGTTCCGTGGTTTCTCTGGGCCTCGTTTCTTCTTTAGAAAACAAGGGGAAGAACCCAGAGATTTTGAGTGAGTAATAACAGTTGAACCAAAACACAGATTTCAGTGTTGAAATTCAAGTAAATCGAGGGCCTGATGGTATCCTCCAGGCATGTAGCAATGTGTGATGTACAGCCTTATTTTAGCACAGAGACCTCGGAGTGGGACGGCCGTCTTCCCACTACAGACTGATCTCGGATGGGGACACCTCGTGGGTGCATCACAAAAGGACGTGTGTCTGTGACACTGTTTGTTTGTCCCGCGGCCAGCTAGTTGGGTATTTTGCAGAGTTTCTCTTTTTCGTTCAATAAGTGAGGATGGGCCTAGGAGGGGTCATCCATCCATACCCCTACCTTGTCCTCTTAGGGACCGTGAGCCGGACACCAGGTGCTCCTGTCTCCGGGGAGCAAAGTCCTTCAGGGTGACTGTGGCCATGTGGTTAAGAACGTAGGCTCTTAAGTGGGAGTCATTTTGTTCCCATGTCAGCCCCATTCATATCCTGTGTGGGCTTGAGCAAGGTTTTATGGTTGGTTTTTGTTTTTTGTTTTTTGGTTTACCTCTGTGCCTTAGCCTTTTCAACTTTAAAATGGCGAACATGTTTAAAATAGTTTAACTGTCCGTCTTGGAGCTGAAAGTGTGGAGCATTTAGAACAAATGCCTGATACATAGTAAAACCCCATCCGGGACCGCTGTCCTCATTTTATTCCTGCCTTAATATTGGGAAAAAACCTGTGACCGCATCTTGTCCTGGCCCTGCGGTGGCCATCTGCGAGGAGAGTTTGGGCGGGGGCGCGAGCGAGCGGAAGGGGCTCCTGGGCCCCCGGGGTGCGGGGAGCGGGACAGGCGGTCCTTGGAGGTGGGTGTGCGTGCTGCTCCTACAGCTCTTCGGTGGGTAAAACTACCTCCCGCTTCTGCCTAATTCAGTGTCTGGCAACTTTTCGCACTGGGGGAGTTTTTCTTCCTGTGTGGCTTAATTATCTATTCTTGCAGTTTCGGTCAAGGGGCGGGGAGGATGGGGTATGGGTCTGACTCTGAGACACAGCGTCTGCTGAAAGCCTGTTGGGCTGGACTCACGCGTTCCCTCTCAGCAGACGGGTGCGGGGCTCCCGCGTGGCCTCTTCAAGGGCCCTGGGCGCTCTGCGCGCTTGCCTGCAGGGACAGAGGGTAGATGGCAGGGGAGGCGGCAGTCAGCCAGGACCCAGAGCGTGTGGCTCCGTGGTCGCGGACTCTCACCCCTGCTGTAACTGAGCAGCTTCACCTGTATGCTTCCTCTCTACCTGCATGAGAGGTTTCACCAGGAGGAGTTACACAGATAACAGAGGAATTTGAAAACCCGGAGGCCAGTGTGTGTCCCCAGCAAGCCACCAGACATGACCTGTCACATGCAGCTGACTGTTGCTTCTTGTCTCAGCTCCTCTGTGCATCCTGTTTGAAAGTGGCAACATCGTGCGTTTGTGTGTTTGGGTGTGTGGATGTTTGCATGTGTGTTTGTGGATATTTGCACGTGTATGTGTGTTTGCGTGTATGTGTATGTGTTGTGTATTTGTGCGTCTGCATGTGTGTCTGCTTCTCTGGTCATAGTGATGGTAGGAAAGGGAGGGTAAATGAAAAGATTTATGAGGAGAGAAACTTTATAAACCAAGACATAATTATTACGAGACTAGGAAAAGTCCCCTTTAATGAGCTTGGGGAGTAATCTTGACACCGCTTTGTGTGGGGTTTTCACCTCTGGCCTATATGATGGGGTGGCGGCGATGGAGGCCCAGGGGTGGGAAAAGAAGCATCTGGCACACCCGCACCAAATGGAATAGGTTGGGAGGGATATGGACCAAAGTAGAGGGAGGGAAGATGCGTCGTGCACAAGAAGCTTTCTGTCCGCTGAGCACCGAGCCGCAACAGGCTTGCCAGACCGTCCCTGCCAGCCCTGTCCTGGGTGGGTGTCCAGGTGAGGCATCGAGTCTCCACGAACACTGCCCCTCTTACAAATGCAGTGGTGTCCTGGCCTTCATGTAACAGCTTCAGGGGATGGCCTGGAAGCATGGGAAGGGTCAGAAGAAAACTCTCCTGCCAGTCTGAGCCCAGGACATGGGCCTCGGCCTCTTCCCGGAGAGGCCATCACGTGGGACGGCGTGAGTGGGAGAGGGCTGTCTCCTCAGGCAGCGGTGGCCCAAACCCAGGTCGGATGGTGAGGTGCCTTTGCACACTTGCAAGTGAACTCCCCTCTGGACTGGCCCGTGGTTTTCCCGGCTGGGGCAGTGACTTGATGGAGATATTTAAGGCTAGGCTGAGGCCAACCTTGATTCTGTAGGACACCTCAACCAGGCGCTTCACACAGGCACCTAACTTGGTCCCGACCGCCCCCTGTGAGGGTAAGTGCATCTTCTCCCTCAGACAGAGTGGGAAGATGAGATTTCGAATGTAGAGGACTCTCAGTCATTGGTGGAGCCAGAGATAAAATCTGTACGTGATTGATTTAAAGATGCGAGAGAGGAAGTAACCAGGTCCCCCGCCCCCTGCCCCCCAAAATTGGCCTGGAAGTTGCTCTGTGGAACAGATTTGCCTTAACAGACTCACCCCGTGCCTTATTTCTGCAGCTAAAATACACACACACACACACACACAATCACAAAGACTTCTTTCTTCAAATTGTCTGCTAAGCCAGCAGCACCTGTGGGTCACTTCAATGATGCACTGGTCATCCCAGTTCCATTTTTCTTTCACCGCAGGCATGGGTCACAGCACACGGCCCCTTTACTTGCGGAGTGATGCCTGTGACATGTGCTTTCTGCACCTGGAAGAATGAATGGATGAGTGACAGATGGTGGTAGCAGAGGGGCGACGCCTCTCTGAGGGGCGAGCTCACCATCCCCCCGCTCCCCCCCATCTGCCGTCCTCTCTTCCCAGGGTGGCATGATCGCTCTGCTGCTCTCCATCTTGTGCCTGGTGATGATCCTGTACACGCGCCGCCGCTGGTGTAAGCGCCGCCGGGTGCCCCAGCCCCAGAAGAGTGCCAGCGCCGAGGCGGCCAACGAGATCCACTACATTCCCTCAGTGCTGATCGGCGGGCACGGACGGGAGAGCCTGCGCAACGCCCGCGTGCAGGGCCACAACTCCAGCGGCACCCTGAGCATCCGGGAGACACCCATCCTGGACGGCTATGAGTACGACATCACCGACCTGCGCCACCACCTGCAGAGGGAGTGCATGAACGGAGGGGAGGACTTTGCCAGCCAGGTCACCCGCACCCTCGACTCCCTGCAGGGCTGCAACGAGAAGGCAGGCATGGACCTCACACCAGGTGGGCGACTTCGTCCTTGTGGCAGGGAGCTGGGGAGCGGGTAGGGAAGAGCTTTTTCTAATTTCGCGGTTGCCAGCCATGCATCATGGGATGTGCCGATGCCCTTTCCCAGGGTGGGCAAGAAACGAAAGCGTCTTCCTGAGAGGGTGAGAACTGTTTTCTAACGTGAGACATCAACAGGACAGGTGTACTGCTTTGGGTCCCTCTCCACCTCCGCTTTGTCCTGGTAGCAGAGCTACTTTTACATCCAATACAAGAGTGGGTTGGAGCCTTTTTCATATGTAGTGAGCCGTCCTCCGGGAAAGAAGACAACAGCGAGAAAGATTAGGGTGTAAGCCTGGTATTTGTATATGGGCTTGTTTAGGCAATTTAATTTTCCACTGAAGTGGAGGGGACAGGGGTGCCTGTCCTTTTTTCTGACCCTGGCGACTTTGGCCTTGGGGGTTTCACTGTGTTGTTTTGCCTGTGCCCCTGTGGGCTTTACAAGGGATGCACTTCTTTAGAGAAAATGAAAGGATGCGATCAGGCTGCCTGACCACAGACACGCTGTGTGTCTGCAAAACACGGGGTGGAAGAGACTTGAACCTGATCTGGCTGAGCAAGACCAGGGTCAACAAAAGGCAGAGGAGAAACAATTGAACTTCTCCTCTACAGCAGCCCACTCATCTGTCTCTTGACTTCCTGTAAATTAGCGACTCCCCGTAGATAAAACCCCAAGACTGTGGCCCTTCAAAGAACTGCTCCGCTCTCTTTGAAGAAGACAGTTTGATATGGAATATATTGCTGTATATGAACTTTCAACTTGAAAAGAGGAAAATCCCATCGTAGGGGTCTCAGGAAGAAGCCTATGTGAGTGGTCACTTCCTGCTAAGGTTAAAACCTGGGAGCTCCGTGAGGACGGGGCCACGTCATCAGTGCCTCGGGTTCCCCACAGCACCTGGCATAGTGCTCCTCCCACCAAGTAGCCAGGTGACACTCGGGGCTCGCAAGGCCAAATGCGCTTAGGGAGCAGGCAGGCGGCTCAGACATGTGAATGGGCCGGATGTCCGGTGAGAGGAGCTGGTGCAGACCGTCGAGGTGAACGGGCCTTTTCCATCTGAAGGCACTCAAATTCGCATTCTTTAAGACTCCAGGCCACCTGCAAGGCAGCCCTCTGCCCTCCGCGTCTAGTCAGAGGGCCGCACGTGGTGGTTCTCTCCACACGGAGTTAGTGGCTTGGACTTTCAGCGGGAATCAGCCTTGCTTCACTCCTCTTGTCACCCTGCGGTCCCCGAGAAATCCAAGCGTTTCCGTCTCTGCCAAGCCCTCGCTTTAAAGGTCCCCTATTTTAATGCTGTGAAAACTCCCTGTACTTGGCTTATGCAGATTCCTTTGCTCTTTCTTTGACCTTTTCTCTGAAAGTTCTTGCCGCGACTTTTCCTTATACAGGGAGTGACAATGCCAAGCTGTCACTGATGAACAAGTACAAAGATAACATCATTGCCACCAGCCCCGTGGACTCCAACCACCAGCAAGCCACTCTGCTCTCGCACACCTCCAGTAGCCAGAGGAAGAGGATCAACAACAAAGTGAGAGGTACCCGTGTCTGATGTAGGGGCAGGTAGATTCCGGAGTATCGGTGGGGGCAGGGCCCGTCATATCCCTGACCCCGGCTCTCATGCATGTCTAGAGGGGATGAGTCTTGGTGGGGTCTTTCTGCAGGCCTGTTGAGCACTGCTTACCGGAAAAACTCAAATACACGAACCCAACGACCAAGTAATTTCATCAACAAGAATTCATCCTTAGGAAGTAATTGGACACATAGGCAAAGATGGATGTAAAAGACTCTTCATTACATTCTTTAAAAGAGAGGAAAAATGGAAATAGCTTCAGTGTTCATCAAGGGGGACCTGGCTAACTGCCCGCACTCTGGCCTCGGGGCCAGTGGCCGACCACGCAGCCACGCACGATGATAATATAGATCTGTCCTGGTTAACGTGGAAAGCTGCCCACCCATCTATTAAATGAGAAAAGGAGGTTATAAAGTAGAGGGCGCAGCAGAATGCCATGTGAAAGGGGAGACTGAAAAATGTTTATCTGGTTTCATATGAGAAAAAGTCAGAGATACGTCCATCACATGTTAATAACACAGCTTTGCTCTGATTGTAAGGATTCAGAAGACATCAGAGTCGGCCCTTTACATATTTTTACATATTTTTCTTTATTCTCTCTCTTTTTCACATTGAATGTATATTAATTCTAGAACCAGAAAAAAAAAAAAGGCACGACCCTACGGATACGAAGGCATGAGGGCATATACCCCTCAAGACATAATTCCCGCCTCATAGGACCAGAATCCTGACCTGTAATCAGGGGCATTTCTCTTTCTTCCTTTTCCACCCACCATCCATACTCGGCAGGTAGCTGTCAGGAATGGCCCTCCTTGGCAGGGGCGCGGGCTGAGGGGAGGGAGGGCTCTAGTGATTGCTCTCATATACAAGTCTGTTTTTCCAGCAAGCCTGGGTCTCGGGAAGCCCTAATCCCCACGGCCACTCCTCCCAGACTGTCAGCCAGCCTGCTTTTATTTTTACTGATTTTTCTCTTGAACTTGCCCAAAGATTTGGTTTCACGAAGACAAGACTGAAGGCGTTGTCTTTACCATGGTCCTTTCATTACAGCTGGTTCCGCCTTCCTGAACCCCGAAGGGGACTCCGGCACAGAGACAGAAAACGATCCCCAGCTGACCTTCTACACCGACCCGTCTCGGAGCCGGAGACGCAGCAGAGGTAGGGAGGATGGGCGGGCGGGCGGAGCGAAGTGGGGGGAAAGGGATGCTGGGGGTGAGAGGCCAGGGAGCTGCAGAGACACTGCGTCAGGCTGTGGGGTCCGTGCACCCAAAGCCCGTCCTGCGGAAGGGATTCCCAGACCCCGGTTGGTTTTCTGCCCTAAGGAGGAAAGAAGAGCCTGAAGTGGAACATTTCAGAGACCTGTCTCTCCCAGATAATGGCGCTCTCAAACAGGTTTCCAAGTTGTTTGAAAGGCTATTTCTTGGTCAGAAGACTCTCAATTCCTTCTGGAAGCCTCGGGAGTCCTCTTTTGCTGTTCAGAGGCAGGAAATAAAGTTGGTAAAGTGTGTGAGATGGGAAAGCAGACAGGATATGGACCCGTGCTTACCCAGCCACACTGGCCTGGGGATTGGGCGAGGCGGGCAGGGGGGTGGGCAGGGTAACTAAGGAATCATGCGTGGCCTGAAAGATGCACACGATGGCCTTTGCCCTTTAATCTGCTCCTCAGTAGAGCCACTGGAGCCCACACTTCCAGTCCCCTCCCCTCTCCTCTCCCGGCAAGGTCCGGGTTAGTTCATTCGTTCTGCTCAACACCGATAGAGTGGCCCTCCACGCATGCACTGTCGGTGCCACTCCTCCCTGGTGTTTAGAGGCTTCGTGTGTGGCTAGTGCACTCGTGGCTGCTACTTCCTGTGACTTGTTGGTATCACTATTCTCACTGAGGGAGGGCTGGGTCCAAGCACCGATCAGCTTCACCACTTGCTGATATTGGGTAAGGACAACAACTTCTCAGAGCCTCAGTTTCCTCACTTAGTAAATGGATGAACAGAACCTCACAAGTAGGGCTATTGTCAAGATTAAGTTATGTTAAAATGTTTTTGTTGTTTTTGTTTTGGTGACCGAAGTTCCTATTGCTGTCGCATTAGAGCTCTCCACAGTGCAGCCTCAGGCTTCCACGACATTTCATCTTAAAGCGTTTTGGACGGGGCCCCCTTGAGATACGATGGAGGATATCTGAGCTACGTCACATTGTGCAGGGCACAAATAACACCCCTTTTCTATTACAAAGTCTTTTATTACAAAATCATAAGCGTGTAATTCTGCAACGTAATAATATCACACTCAAGCACACCATATGACATTTTAGGTGAAATGCTCAAATGAAAACTATAAATTATTACACCCGTGTTCTTACCCTACCAACCACACTCAAACAGGTGTTACTTCTGCCGGACCCTGTATTATACTCAGTAGTATAATTTTTCCCAACCAATAATCAACCAATGTCCCCCCCTCTAAAAAACCGCGTTTTGACCCCCTCATGCCTCCCCTTGCGTTCTTTTGTACTGAGGACCCTCAGAGATTGGAATTCCCAGAGACTGGAAAGAACCTTTTTAACCCAATTCCAGTTTCCGTAGGCTTTGCAGCTATCAAAACTTCTTCCTGCCATCTTCCTCAGATGCTCAATGGGGCTCTGGGCAGCTTAATGTCTGATGCCCCACGATCCCTGAGGCTAGAATGTGGACCCTCTGATTCTCATTACGTATTTATAGACAGCAAATAGTCAACCTAGATTCATCAGCCCAGGCTGTTCCAAAGCAGGGTGTGTTCTGCTTTAATAAAAACCTGTTTAAGAAAATCCACAGTAATGAATTGAGAGAGTTTCTTTGCAGCATAAAACTATTTATTTTTAATACCAAGCTCTCCTAGTACGTCAACTATTTATTGCTGTTAACTAGACTGTAAGCTTCTTAGGGATGGGCCTGTCTAATTTATTTTTCCAGAGTGCCTAGTGGAGGATTTTGCCTATAATAGATGCTTGTAAGTGTTTGTTGAATTGAACTGGATACATCAATCAGCAAGAAATTTTATAACCTACCTGCCATGGGTCAGGCTTTGTGATAGGTGGTAGAAACATGAAAACATGGCACAATGATAAGTCTTAGTTTAATAATATAAATAAAGTAAAATGAATACTCAGAAGCAAGAACAGTTCATTCTACCTGGTAGCATTCAGAGGTGGAAAAAAAAAAAAGGAGAAAATAATTACACCTCGGTTGTATACAACATAAAGAATTTATCGAAAGAGGAGACTGTAAGGTAAGGGCATTCCAGTAGAGGAAAATAGCATTAAAAAAAGCCTTAAAGGGCCCTGGCCAGTATGACTCAGTTGGTTGGGCATCATCCCACAAAGCGAGAGGTCACCAGTTCAGTTCCTAGTAGGGCACATGCCTGGGTTGCGGGTTCCGTCCCCAGGAGGGGCACATACTGAATGGCAGCCAGTCGATGTTTCTGTCGCACGTTGATGTTTCTTTCCCCCTTTTTCTTCCTCCCTTCCCCGCTCTCTAAAAATAAATATTAAAAAAATAGAGTCTTCTAAAAAAAAAGCCTTAAAGGCACCAAAGAACAGAGTATTTTCAAGCCAGTGGAAGCACTTCAATATGGCAGCCGTAATGGCTTTGTAGCAGGGACGGCTGGGAAACAGGCCAGCTAACAAGGACCGGACACATGTGGCCGTGGTACTGAGTCCGTACTTGGTTCTGGAAGTTGTAGGAAATGACTGGAGTTTCGAAGCCAGGTAGTGATGCTAGATGATGTGTCGATGTTGTGGAAGAACTAGAGGGACAAGAAGATGAATAGCAAGTTACTGCAGTCTCCCGAGAGCAGTGGCAAGTGCCTGTAAACCGTGATCACACTGTGCGATAAGAGCTGTAACAGCAGAGTGCACCACGGGCTAGAGGAACGGCAAGGAATGAGTGAGAATCTGTTCTTAAAGGTTTCAGGCAGTGTTTACAGGGAGCTGTTGTTCGAGCTGAGACTTGAAGAGTAGGTGTATACCAGACTGACAAGGTGACAAAATGGCATTCTGTGGTGGAGGAGATAACATGTGCTAAGTTGCAGACGCATAAGTGAGAATGGCCTCGCCAGAGAGCAGTAAATAGTTTACTAGAATGAGACTGATGGTGCCGGTTTGTCATTTGCCGAGGAAAGAGGGCTGGAAGGTCAGAGGAAAGCACATGGCCTTGACTGCAGGACCAGGACGGGGACCTGACACTTTAGCTGGAGTCATGGAAGGCTTTAAAGACCCATGCCCTGGTCCTCCCTACTTGGTGAAGATCCCTCTGGGGCACTGTGGAGGGTAGATGCAGAGGCTGGCGGGGAGGTTGAGGCAGGGTTGCCCAACAGATGCCATCTGTTGCCATCGTCCAGGAGTGGAGACAGGGGAAAGTCTGGATGCAAGATGCAAAAAGATTTAATGGCATCAGCGATCGGGAGGTTGGGGAGGGAAACATTGGACATAAAGAAGGAGTACTGACACTTGAGGAACCAAGTAGAGGACTTTGGCTGGATAATGACGACAGAAACGGGAGCAGGGCACAAAGGAAGGTGGAGAGTCCAGTTTGGGATTTGCATTTGAGTGCCCGACAGATGTTCTCACTGTAGTTCTGCTGCTCAGGCCTGGCCTGGGCTGGCGCTGGGATTGTAAATGTGGGTAAATAGCCCCCACGCTCAGAGAACACTAACCTGAGTATGCTCTCTCCAGGTAGACAGGGACAGAGGACCCAGGGGCCGCCTGCCACCCTGGAGTCTCTGCCAGCCCACCCACTCAGGGAACTTGCTTCCAAAAAGCATGGTGCATCCATGGACCAAAAACCATCCCCGTGATCCTGGGAACAGCAGTTCCAAAGACTCGCTAGGCCCAGAGGTTGGACTGTCATTGGGGCTGTAGCCTCAGCTGGACCTGGGCTTTGATCCCGGCCCCACTTCTTAGTGGCTGCTTGACCCTGGATTTGCCCTTTAGCCTCTCTTAACTGCCCGATCCTCTGCAGTCACTGACTGATGAGATTGTGGTCATTGCGAAACGATACAAGCCACAGGGCCCCGGGCCCCGGTGCCTGGCCTGTAATTATACCTCATCACTGTTAACTATCACTAGGAGGCCAATCTCTTTGAGACCTATTTTCCTGACACGTGAAGCGGGGAGTGACTGTGCAGATGTAGGTTTATTGTAAGGAAGTGAGTATGCAAAGTTCCAAAGAGTACGTGAAACACCGAGCACACAGTCAGACGTGATAGGTGCCTTTTACTTTTTGTCAACACTATACATCAACACAGGCTGCAAGAAAATTTCAGGGGACCCCCACCTTTTGTTGGCAACTAGCCTCGATTTCTTCCCTTCCCACCTCGTTCTGCCTTTATGTGAAATGAGTTCCACCAAACCAAGATGCAGATAGCACACATGCCAAAAACCTCCCTTCTGACCCCTGACCCCACCTACCTGGGAGTGTTTCTTACTCCCCAGCCCTGTTCTTTTCTCACTTAGCCCCCATTTATGACCTTACCCCAGTAACTGCAGAGGGTCTTCTGGTGCGACAGCATCTGCTACTCATACACAGCAGCCTTTCCACAGTCTCCCCCTTTCTGCCCTACCAAGCAAGGACTCCCACCCAGAAAGTAGGTGCAACTCCACACGCTCCGGAAATCCTTCAGAAGTGAAGGAGCTGACTTGTGAGAGCGCCCTCTGTGGGAAGCTGGGGGTTGTGCAGGGCGCCCCGAGCACTGTCCTGCCACCCTCAGTCAAGAGGCTGGAGCTTAGCCAGGTGCGTCGAGGTGGAGAACACTCTCCTTTATCATTTCTCTTGTGACCCTGGCCCAGGGAGACTGCAGGTGACTTGTACACTGCTGACCATCATTGACCCCAAGGGCCACAGGTAGGCCAGGTCCCCTCTGACTCCAACCGATGGCACGGTGTCCTGTGAGGGCAGATGTCACTGAGGTCCTGCAGCTGCACACATTTGCTGCCTGGCTTCGCTAGCTCCCTCCCCTGTTGGCCGGGTTGCACAGCAAAAGACCGAGTCGGCCTTTCGCTGAAGGTGTTTACAGCCGTGTGTCTCGCCTGTGTCTTGCTTACAGTAGGCTCTCCCCGGAGTCCTGTCAATAAGACCACCCTGATGTTGATCAGCGTCACCAGCTGTGTGATCGGCCTCGTGTGCTCCTCTCACGTCAGCTGCCCTCTCGTCGTCAAAATCACCCTGCACGTCCCCGAGCACCTGATCGCTGATGGTGAGGCCACTTCTGACCTGCGACTCCCTCCCTAGTGAGGAAGGTTTCGGGTTGGGCAAGAGGGCGTAGAGAAGCCAAGGGTCGCCGTTACCTCTTACCGAAGGTGAGGGGAAATTAAACACGAATAAAGAGGGCTTAGGATGAAACTGGATTGTCCACACGTGCGATCAGAGAGCAGGTGAAAAAACTGAACAAACCCCCTCCTCTCTCTGCTCACCCCCGTCTCCCGTTTCTGTTTGTTTTTCAGTAAGGCCCTATCTTTGTAGAGAAGCACAGAGCATGCCCGATGCAGAGATAGACACTGAGAGGCAGGTAGCTCTTGAGAGGGAAAAAAGCTAAGTGGAGTAGTTGAGGTGTTTAAAAATCATTCCTGCCTCAGTTGGGTATGCCCTGGTGAGAAATTCCTCATTGTAGTGACTTATTATAAGCCGAGAACTCCATAGCAATAATTTGCTTTAATCCAGGGAGACCCCAATATAATGAGGGAGGAATAGAGCTGCTGAGAGCGCCTGAATTCGTTCAGCCCAGAGCACCTAATTGGCATGCTAGTGCCTGTTTCCTTGGCTGTCGTAAGGCTGAAAACAAGGGGTGCCTGTCCACGGGGACCTGCTGCCTCAGGGCAGGTGAGGACGGGCAGCAGCAGGTCCTTGTCCTTGGGCAAGTGCCAGTGCCCGTGGCTGGGTCTGAGGGAGCAGCGGCATGGCCATCGAGGAGCTGCTCTGTCTCTTGTCCCCTTAGGTCCACCCTGGTAGACAGGAGGTGGGGCCAGGCAGCAGGGGACGTTGTGGTGGGAGGCCCAAGAGGTGGCCGAGCCTCGCTCTGCCAGTACCTTTCTTGGGGCTCTCGATAGCCCAGGACTAGCAGGAGGGACGGCCTCGGTTGGGCCAATCTGCAGTGCCCCTTACTCCGTGTCGTATGTGTGTTTGCACGTGCGTGTTTATTTGTGTGTTGGTATATGTGAGTTTGTGTGTATTTATGTGTGTGCATGTATGTGTGGTTTTGTGTTTGTGTGTATGTCCATGCGTTGGCGTGCGTATGTGTGCATGTGTGTGTCTATGTGTGTTGTGCCCACACAGGGTCATGCCTCCTCTCTCCCCCCCACTGCAGGGAGCCGCTTCATCTTGCTGGAGGGAAGCCAGCTGGATGCCAGCGACTGGCTGAACCCTGCCCAGGTGGTCCTCTTCTCTCAGCAGAACTCCAGTGGGCCCTGGGCCATGGACCTCTGTGCCCGGCGGCTCCTGGACCCCTGTGAACACCAATGCGACCCCGAAACTGGTAGGCGGGAGCGCCGGGCAGCGGGTAACTGTCAGAGATCATGCCTCTTGCAGTCTCCCCCTGGAAATCCAGGCCATCCCTCCCCATTGTCCCGCTGCGATTGGGAGCCCAGACTGTGCTGGCCGCCAGAGCGGTTGGGCCCCTGCGCATGCAGGCTTAAAATGTGGGGTCATCTCCCTACGGAAGCCTGGGGACAGGCTAATTGTAGCTCCCCACCAGACTGATCTGTTTCGATGACCTCACAGCGCATTCGTCATCCAGTCGGGGGAGATCAGCAGCTGGGACTAGACTTACTATACGTGCCTATTGTAGAAAATGTGGAAAATCTAGAAAAACTTCTAGAAGAAAATGATAATCGTCAATAATTCTACCTCCTGCAGGAATCATGTAATAATTTCACGTCCCCCCTTCTGATCTTATATCTTTGCGTGATTTTTAGAGACTTGCGAGCACTAAGTCAAGTAGAGGTTTCATGATTTTTTTCACTTATTCTATCACAAGAGGTTTCCAGAATATTAAGTAATCCTCAATAATATAATTTTAATGGCCATTTGGTATTCCATTGTATGTGTATATTATAGCACATTTAAATAATTCTCTATATTCTTTGACGTTTAGGGTGCTTTAAATTTTTAATTTATATAAATAATACTACATAAATGCAGGGCACTTTTGAAGCTATTTTCTTCCAATAAATGTCAGAAGAGAGATTACTGGGCCAAAGAGTACAGGCATCTTTTAGACTGTTTTATCATCAAATGGGGCTGGGGGCTTCTCTGAGAGAGGGTCCGGGTTCAGCCACATCAGACACTGGGACGCTCAGTGCTTTGCGAGGGCCAAGGTATTTGTGATTATGGACCCCTCGTTCCAGGTTGTTTCGCACGTCACTGTAGGAGGGGGGCATCATAGCCCCTCTATGAAAATCTTTTTCTAGTAGATTAAGTACCACATACAGATCCTTCTTCCCAGTAGGATGATGCCTTAGAGCAAAGGACCGGGACATGATGATGTCTAAGACCCTCAAGTGGGGTGTTGCTGGAGTCAGGGGCCAACTCCTCCGTCTCTCTGTGCCTCAGGTACAGCCCCTCCTACACACACACAACACACCCTGACAGGTGCACCTTTGTTAGGTACCGGGTCCCTGAGACATCTAACGTCCACCTTCTTAGGTCTGAAAGTGGGCATGCGGGCCCATCCCAAAGATCCCAGGCCCCCTGTGGAGCAGAAAGCACAGCGATTTAAACATCTGACATCCAAGGCTGTGCTTACTTGCTGCTCTTCCCACACTGTCAGGCAGACACCAAACCAAACAGATGGGCTGGGCACCAGGCCCCAAACTGGTGTGCTCCGGAGGAGTGAAGAGAGCGCATCGCAGAGGGAAGGCCTCTCCGTGCCATGGAGCTAGTCTCGGGCCCCCCGCTGACCTGAACGACGAGGCTCTGGGATGACTGCGGTGGTTAAACTCCCTTCCAAGAGAAGCCTGACCCTCAGGGGGGCTCTGAGAGGAGAAGCTGGGGTGTTGAAGAACAGAAAGCGCTTTTAATTACATGTGGACAGAAGACATCGGTGTTTGCAGCTTGGAGGAGTCTCAGAGACAAACTGCCCCCTTTCTTTAGATCATGCGTAAATCCCCCAAGAGGGCACACAAGGTGTCCAGAACCCCATGGTGACCCTTGATGAGCCTGTGTTCTACCCGTCGTGAAATCGGAGCAGAAGTGGGATTGTAAAGGATTGCATTAATTTCCCCAGACACGTCAGATCCAACAAATTCGTCATTCAAGACTGTTTAAGCAGCCACCCTCACCGAGCATCGCAGCTTCCTGAGCCAGGAGTTCCGGAAGCTGCCGGTCCACGCGAGGCCGCCCGGATGTCTCATTTCCAGTCCTCGCTGAGAGTGGCTTTGGGAAGCCCCTCCCCTGCTGATGGCTTCCCAGCATCCGTGACCATGAACGAATGTGCAACTGGAAAACCACGGAGGGAGACGAAAAGTAAGAATCCCAACCCCACAACAGAACCGAGGCACCGCACCTTCACGTGGGGTGGCAGCTGAGCAGTGCCGGTGCCAAGACTTTAATGCTGGAATTGGAAGCGCTCCCCTTCCCGCCCTGCTTGTCTTTGCACATGGGACGGTGTGGTCATCCCACGTGCTCATCGGTGAGAAGCTTTATCGCCTCCCACACTCCGTCCTAGAGCCTTTCTCCCGAGAGCTGAGTGTGGGAATTGGCTGCAAGTCAAGTGGATGTTATTTTTGCATTATCCCAGCTAACTCATTTGGAAATGTCATAGTGTTGGGACGTGTGCTTTCCCAGCCATGCCGAGCGGTCCGCCCCTACGAGTGTGTGGAACCATGCAGGTGTATGTGAATACTTTTTCATAGACACACAAACAGGCGCTCAAGTCTCCACAAAGGAGCAGCCTCCAGCACCGGGAGCTTTCCTTAGTCACCCGTTCCACAGTGTCGCACCGTTAAGTGTGTGTGTTCTCATTACCTTCACGGTGGCGCGAACACCAGGTGCAGTAGGCAGGATAATGGGCCCCTGGAGCTGTCCACGTCCTAATCCCCAGAACCCGTGAATACGGTCTGTTCCATGGGAAAGACGCCTTAAAGTTGCAAGCGGAATTAAGGTTGCTGAACATCCGGCTTTAAAATAATGAGGGTATCCTGGATTAACCAGGTGGACCCAATGTAATGACAACGGTCCTTAAAATAGGAAGAGAGGGGCAGAAGCGGAGGCCAGAGCGATGAGATATGAGCAGAACCCCACAAGCCGCTGCTGACTTTGAAGATGGCTGGAGGGGCCGGAACCAGGGAGTGTGGGCGCCCCTGCAGCACCTTGATTTCAGCCCGGGGAGACCCCCGTCATACTTCTGACCTACAGAACTGCGGGATAATAAATTCACGTTGTTTTAAACCACTAAGTTTGCAGTCATTTTTTTTTTTTTTAATGGAAGCTATGGGAACCTAATATACCAGGGGAGGAGAAAAGGCTAGAGAAAGAATGCACTTTGTTAGGTGACCCTTTGTACTGCGCCGCCCAACTTAGAGAGGGTGACGATGCAGACTTTCTGAAGGCGTTTCAGGAACCCATGGGAGACGCTGAGCTGAGGCCCCTTGCTGATCTGCGTTCCATGCTGCCCCCTTTACAGTCTAGCAGCGCTGCCATTTGGGAGGGATGCAAGGCACCTCGAGTTCTTAACTCAGTGCCCGCAAACCCTTTGCCAACTGCACACGGACACTCTCTCTAGATCCTCCCAGCTTTGGGACTCTCCGTGTGTCTCGTTGGGCCAACAGCAAGCCCCTAAGGCTGTAAAGGTTAATGCCCAGCTGGACCCAGCCAGAGGTTGACTTTTCCGGTACTTTCTAAGGGTTTTGCTGTGGTTGTGTGCTTGTTTGATTGTCTTTTGAAGGCGACACAGGCCAGCGGATTTCAGTGACTTGTCCCCGCACTCCGTTCGTGGCCTTTGCTCAGCCGCGTGGGCAGCTGTGGGGGCTTTTGCACACCTGCTTCGTTGCACAGCCCCTGCCGGTCCTGGCCACAGACCCTCTCTCCCGTTCAAGATACGTGGGTTTATGGGTCTGTCAGGAGCGCGGGCTTCCAAGCCGAGTCAAGTTTTAATTGCCACCCAACATGTCCCCTGTGTTTCTTTTGCCCCAGACCTTTCCATAAGCCAGTCCCAACCATGGAGAAATGTGTCAAATCTGGTGAGGGCCATTGGACCAGTTTTTTATACTCAGCCTAGCCCTCCTCATTCTATTCTCTGAACCAACACCTCTCTTCCTCTAGCTTTCTCTAGCTTAACCCAAATTAGCGAGATAGCACGGCCTCCATTTTGTCCCTGTCACCTGGAGTGCCTGCTCAACCCAAACTCCCTTTTGCGGCTTGATTCCAGCACCTTCTTTCAGGATGTGCATTGGGCATAATGCCCTCTGTCTGGCCGCCCAGAGACTTGTGGGGTTGTTTCACTCCAGGTCTGGCTTTTGCCTGATATCTTCACAGAGAAGGAGACCAGGCAATTGGATATTACCCAAGTCTAGGTGCCTTGCAAAAATTTCCCTTTCTAGATGAAATACACCCAATTCAATTTAATGTAAGCCATCAGCTACCTGAAGGATAGAGGCGACTCAGACATGTCAACCTTGATCTGTATTGAACTCATGGAGAACTTGCGGTAAGCCCGGCCATACCTGAGGAGCCCTAGCTTCAAGGTCTGTCTCTAACCTTCCCATGAGATTTTTGCCTCAACCCTTTAGCTGTGAGTGGGAGGTGACCAAAGGCTCTGTCCATCATACAAGGTACCTCAAGGTGTCTTCCTTCAGGGTACCCAGCACAAATCAGCATAACCCTCTCCAGGCGATGCATGGGTCACCTCTTGGTGGGCTTCCACTCATGGGCAGCCTCCATCCTCGTTGGACCCTTCTCCGTGGCCATGAAATGCCATTCTATTGGATCCTGTGAACACTTCCACAGAGTCAGCACGGCATGTGTTCCCCGCCATCTGTCACAGCAGGTGCAGAGACTATAACACTTCTAGCTTAGGAGGGCATCCAACACCCTTGTGGGGTCCTTAAAATTCACAGCTAACAGAGCTTGTGCTTACACGAAACTCCTCTTAAAGTCAAGATTTCGCGGTGGGTTGCCATAGCAACGTTCCTCCTCGACTCTGATCTCCCATCCATGTATGAGATGGCCAAACTGGTTTTGAGGAGGAAAACAGAGGAGGAGAATTTGGCGGGTTCCGGAAATGAGGATCATTTGAGAGGCAGATTTTTGGATATCCTCAAACTCTCACTGATGTGTTTGAAAATCTCTCTGTTGCCCTGACTTTGAGCTGCATTGTGACATTATGTGGAGAAGAGCTTTCTGTGTTGTCAGCAGCGTGTCCCCACATGGTGATGAATGAAGGCAACCTCATAAGGAGATAATGACTGGGAAGGCAATTCGAGAAAGGCAAACGTGCCTACAGATGGCAGGTGTTGGCCGCGTTAGGAAAATCAGACTCTGCTTGCAATCTGAGTTGTTACCGCACTTATTTTTACATGTCTTCTGGTAACTAGAGATCAAGTGTGGAAGAAGAACTCCACGTTTTTTGGCAATCCTTGATGCCAGGCAAGGCACCCAACCAAGGCCATTGTAAGAGTCATAGCAGAGTAGTGGGTTTGACAACCTCTTGAGGTTAATTCCTGTTTTTCATGTCATCTCATGTCCGGTGTCCACAAGGACAAGTAGGGGGTGATCTCCTTCTGGGGGAAACATAACCAGGCCCTTGGCCCGTAAACTGGCTTAGATATCAGCATCTTAGAGGGAGGTGCTGGTGGTCTTATCTATAAGTTCAGGGCAAACTAGTTAATTTAGTTATTTCCCATTACACTGTATTTATAAAAGACCTCCTCGTATGGAGGAAAAGCTAACCTTGTTCTTGCCCTCATGTAGTTTATAGTCTCAAGTTCTTACTGTCCTTGGGATTAATAGCAGCGGCCTTCATCTGAAAGCCGTATCATCAACTATGTAATGTCAAGCCGTGTTTTCCTGTGTCCAGCTCGTAGCTGCCCAGCCATTCCTAGGTCCAGCTCAGTGCCACTGATGCCAGTTAATTCAAGCCTCTTGCGACCTAGACCATGCGGAAGCCTGAATTTGCTACATAGGAGACAAAGTTGCTGCCTTTTACTCCCTGTGGGTCCCCTACCAGCTAAGACGTTACTCATTTTCACCCCACCCTCGAGCACCTTGAGCAGGTGTGCAGGAAGAACGTGCAGGTCATCTGGTAGTGCAGCCTGATGGACAGCAGCTTACAGGCCAATCTCGAAGCACAGGGTTGAGCTGAGATCCTACAGACACCCCTCTCCTCAACACTTACGTTCCTTGTTGTCTTTGAGAAGAGAAAATAGCACTCAAAGCTACTATCCTGTTAATACCCTTGTTAAGCGTCTCTTGCTAGGGAAGTAAAGAAACTGTATGCCCCTTGTCTCCTTAGGGCCTGGAGCCCTTGTTATTTACACACTTCAGGAAGTCATACCCTGCGAATGACATAACCAGCCCCTGGAATTGCTGAGAGCGCTTTAGTGGGACTGGCCTCAGAGGGGGCAGCAACAGCTTCCTTCAAGGTCAGGACTAAGGAGAACACTGATGCTTACTCTTGTGGGGCCCTTGGATTTTCTTGGAAATGAGGTGAATGTCCTGCACATCTTCCACAGGAAGGTGCGCGCGCGCACGCACACACACACACACAGAGTTCTGCATATAATTTCGGAGGGGTCATAGACGTCTTGGTGTACCAATGGAATAACCGATGATAATGAGGCAGGTAGTATCCCAAACAGATCGAGAACTATGGGTGATCCTTCTTTTTCCCAGCCCAGACGAGTCTCTGTTTTACTTTAAAACCCCGCATTCTTATAAAACCATGATTAGTGTAAGTGGCCTCCATGGTAGCTGTTCAAGGGGCTAGCAGCATGGCGTGACAGGCAAAAAAAAAAAGATCTGGAGTCAGACAGACATCAATTGAAGTTATTAACTGTGCCATTTACAAGCTGTCTCCAAATCCCTTAATTTTCCGAGCCTCAGTTTCCCCCATCTGCCTAACATAGCCAATAATACCTACTTTTCAAGATTCTTAGAAATTTTGGTGAGATGATGCACTTATGCTGTCTTTAAACATTTTATCGCTTGCCTACTGTGTGCCTCGCGAGATACTGGGCACCGAGGAGATAAGGACGGAAACACCCCTGCAGGAGAGTTCTTGCCTTCGTGGTTAGAGGAGCATGTAGGGCAGGTGCCCTGTAAATGGCGGATTTCCGTAGTGGTGAACATGACCACATAGTGGGAAGTGGAGGGATGGGTGGAGTGCTCGTTCCTGTCGGCGGGGGAGACGGGGATGTCTGACATCACGGGACCTGAGGTCTCACCTGTGCCCCTGCTAGGGTCCGAGTCAGATTGTTGCATATTCATTTTCCCCAGCACGGACATGTTAATCAGTTGCTCTGTGTTTCTCTTCCCCCCTCCTCGCCCTGCCTCTAAGGGGAATGCCTCTGCTACGAAGGATACATGAAGGATCCAGTCCACAAGCACCTGTGCATTCGGAATGAATGGGGGACAAACCAGGGGTAAGTGAGGGGATGGCAAGGTAGCCAGTTGCCCCACATCGCCACTCGGGCACACGGGCCTGACATGAACCCACCGCGTGTCGGGAAACAGAGTTAAAGGCTGCTTATGTTCTGAGCAGCACATGGGTAAAAATCTTGTGTGCCTTTCTGTCTTTATACCATCCCAGCGACATCCCTATCAGCTTACTCTCCATCGATGAGTTCAGAGAGGACGCCTCTGGCTCATAGCCTTCCCGCTGGGATCCAGACACCAAGCCGTCTCTCTCTTTTCCTTGTCACACCGCCGCCAGCCACGAGGATTCTCAGGCCGAACGTGGCTGCTGGTTTTGTTCGAGGCACATGGAGCCACATAGGCTCCCGTGCGACTCTCCTGGGGCTTGGCGAGCTTTGCGAGACCGACGCGAGTGGGAGTTTTTTACGCGCTCACGCTGGGACTGTCCACAGGGGTGAAGTGCAAAGACTCGGGGCGTGCTTGGGGTGGAGTAAGAGTATTTTTTTGTCTGATACCCAGTTACCAGTTCTCTGTGAGACCTTTGCTTTCCACCAAGCACACATGACTGGGATGAAAAAGTTACCTTGTTTGTCACTTTATTATCTCTTTTTTGTCTGTTTGTTTGGTGAATTTTTCTTGGGATAAAATATATATAATATCAGTTTTACCATTTTAACCATATTTAGGTGTACAATTCAGTAGCATTACGTACACTCACATTGTAGTGCAGCCATCGCTACTGTCTGTCTATGGTTGCTTTTTACAAGCAACTTTCTGTTTTGTGCGGGGTGCCGAGAGCTTGCTTTCTGCATTGGCTGGGCTGTCGAGCAGAGTGGAAGGAGAAAGGGATCAATAAACACTAACTAATAATAGCAACCAATGGAACCGGGGGAACTAGAAAGAAATCAAGGCAAACGCCATCTTGGAACGATTGCTCGGAGTGCAGATTAGAACTGTGTTTGCAGCCCGACAAGGTGGAAGAGAGAAGCCCTTGTCATTTCCCAGTTGCCTTGGGGAACTCGGCCCTCTCTGTCTGATTCTGATGAGACTGAGCCTAGAATATTGAATGTAGTTCTGGACTCTCAGAGCAATAAATATGGAGACAAATGGGTGAGAGTTTGGAGAAGAGCAATAAAAATGATTGAAGAGCTCGAGGGAGTGATTTATGACGAAGGGCTAGAACTCAGCTCGGAGAACTTGGCCGGCCGATGACTAAGTCAGAGCGTGATAAATGCCCGTAGACATTAGACGGGGGCAAATGTTCTGGAACGGGTTGAGGTTGAGGGATAAGGACAAGAGAGAACGAAGGGAGAGAAAGGAAATCGGAGTCACGGGTCAGAAAACGGGGGGACGTCAGAGTGCCGTGACATTTTTCTGTTAGTGAAAATGAAAGACGGCTGCATTTCCACTGAGGTTGAGATCGAATCAGAGAGGCAGCCCACAAAATTTAGAGGAAGGTGGTTTGTAGGAGGGTAAATGCACAGGAGGTGGCTTGTCGTGGGGCGATTGGCAGGGAGGGCAGAGGACGTGGCTTACAGATGTCAGTGAGGGTCTGAGTATAGAGGGTCCCTTGCTCCCTGACTCCTGGAATGTGTGCATGGTTTCTGGGGAGGCAGGATTTTTGTTCTTGTGTGATGGCTGAGAGTCTCAGTTGGCTGTGATTCTTACTGAGTAAAATATTGTAAAGGGTGAGGGATAAGCAGCCCCCTGTCTCTTAGCCTGCAAACTTGCCGCCCAAGAGAACAATGGCAGAATATCATTTCCCTTCTTGCCCTGAGCGGTCCACGCTGGCTGTCCGCGGTGATTGGATTTGGTGGCTAATGGCTCAAGCCTCCACGTCCCTTGCCTTGTAGACAGATCACGTGAGGATGGGTCTGACTTCACTTGGTAATTGCACAAGGTCATTCCCTCTGGCTGTGTGTAGAGACAGTCTTAGGAGGTAGACAAGAGCCTGCAGGAAAATGGCGGAGGTCCCATGTTGGTGTCATTTAAAATAAGGCGAAAGCACTGAGTTACTGACTGACAGGAATATTAGCCCCAGGAAACAGACAAGGAGACCTAATATGTCATTTCCATCTCTAATTTCCATTATTCTCTGATCATCACTGCCTACGAGGTCTCATTTTGGACACTAATAAAATAATGGAGCAACGGTTAGGAGGGGAAAAAAAGGGACTATCTTGAGGATAATGGAAGCAAGAGTGATAAGCAGCATGAGTTTATATGTATATAAAAAAGTGCCAGACAGATGACTGCATTTTCCTCATAAAACGACAAGATAAATGAAAAGTGGAAGATGTCATACATCTTTATTTAAATCAGGGGCCCGATGCCACACTCCCTTGAATGATTCTTACGAAATTAATCTAAATTGATCTGAACGTGAAGACTGTCACTTGAATTGATAACTGCCTGACGTGACAGATTGCCAACTAATGATATGTATTGGGGTATTATGGGAAAAATCAATGGTAGCCTCATTTTCCTGACTACCTCGTTTAATGTTCCAGAAGGCACATACGGGTAAGCAGCACGTGTGAGTATTTATGTTTGTCACTTCGTATTCTCGTATCGCATGCATTAAAATAGCTACGCATTCTTTTGAAGTAGAGCAGGCAAATCCTAGGGCAGTAATAGTTAAAATGAATTCCCTTGAGAAAAATCTAGGTTAATGTACCAGGAGGAACGTAGCCATAGGCGTTCTTGACTTTCAGACAAGGAATAAAATTGATCAAGGTCACTGATACAAAAAATTAAAAAATGGATGATTCTGCGAGGCAGAGGGGTTTCACCTGAATCCAGCCTCATTTCCGTGCCCCCGTTTACCCACACCCATGTGTGGGGCCATGCATGTGCATGTACATGTGTGTACATGTGTGTGCATGCATGTGTGTATGTGAGCACACATACCGGTATGTTTATGGAAATCCTCTCCCCAGTACATGCCCTTTATTCCCTCTCTCATTCGTGTTTTCAACACATACTCACTGCATTGCCTGTTGCGGCCATGGGTAAGCTAGGTTACTAATTATAAGAAGAACCATGTGGTATCTGCTCTGGAAAAACTAATATCTAGATAGCTCAATGGGCACATAACAAGACATTACAGTGAATTCTAAGAACTAGCAAAGTCGTGAGCAAAGGTCTGGGTGGTTCCAGTTTAAGGGGTGATTTATGGGCCATCTAAGAGTCTGGACTGAGGCTCCACGGAGAAGTTGGACTTCGAACTCCTCTGTTTAACAGCTAACAAAGGTAATGCTAGGCAAAGGGAAAACCGCCCGTGTCCAGGCGTGGAGACGGGGAGCGTGGTTTTCCCAGGAACGGCAAATGAACAGGCTGATGTAAGTTACCAATGCAGTTGGCGGGGACAAACGAGGCTGATAAGGTGGAGACGGACTGGACCTCAACAGGCTCTTGCTCAGACATTAAAGCTCCATGTATTTGCTTCCGGAGTTGTTAGCAGCAGGGAGAGGGTTCAAGGTGCCTGTGTAATGTGGTGGGCTGCTCCTTTACTACACATTGTGTTTCTGAACTCTTCAGATAATGTACAATAATCCTAAAAAGAAAACAAAAAAACACCACAAACACACATAAAACCTCCTGAGACTATCTAAGTTTTTATTGATCTGGATTCTGTAAGTAAAGCATAGTCCTAAAATTACCCTGGTGATAAAAGTTTTCAAGACCAAACCACAAAGCCGGAGAGAGAACCGGGGACCATACGTACAAGGCAGGCGAATCAAGGGGTTGCAGCCTTTTTTTTTTTTTTTTTTGCTGACTCTGGTTCTTCAAAAAATGGCCAAGGTGGAGTGAGGCGGATTGAGGTATTTGTGCGTGGATGTGGGTAGGGAAACCAGTCACTGTAGCTCACCCAGGTGACAGAATCCAAGTGGCAGATTGTAAGGTCATTGAACTCCTTACACAAGAAGCTTCTATTCACTCAAAGGAAAAGTAGCAAAAAAAAAAAAAAGAAAGAAAAAAAGAAAAGAAAAGTAACAAAGTCATGGCTGACAGATTTCTAATGAGATATTAAAAGAACATAGGATGTCTGAGGTTACATGCTTGGCCGTGGAGGTTGGCAACAAAATTATTCCCTGCCACAGCAGCCGGCGACTCTGGTGCCCGACAGCAGGCCGGGGATGGAAGGGTCCTACCCCAGCACTGGGCTTTGGCACGTCTCTGTCTAACCCGTGTGAGTTCTCGGGATGACGCCTCAGCCTCCCAGTGCCGTGGCTCCATAGACACAGCAGGGGTCCGTTAGAGTCTGTTTGATATTTGTTGGCTAGGGCAACAAGGACAAACTGAAAATTTTCACAGATGAGAAACGAAAACAATAAATGAAAGTGGAGGAGGCAAGAGATTGATTTACATGAAAATATTAGAGGAGGAAAAAACAAATTTATTTAGCTACTTTGGAGAATATTAAGAAAGGCTATAAAAGTGGTTTTTTGGTTAAATTAAAAGTGTGCCCAAGGGCCCCCAGATACATTTTCCAGAACACCAATATTAGATTAAACTCATGCATGTGAAGATTCCCAGGAAGTAACTACCTGATTTCTTATTCTGGCATCTCAGATGCAGAGGGCGACTCCAAGGAGACTCACCACTAGAGACCTATCACATATCACTCGATTTCAGTGCTGAGAGGGGTGATAGAGTGATAATTCAGGAGGTGGGGAGGGACCCGCTGTGGAAAACGAACAGGTATCTCTCCAAGGTGTTAGAAGCTGTTGTCAGGAATGGCCCCACTCATCAGGACACCTCCTCCCCACACCGCCTGCTCTGAAGGCCACACGCTTCCCGTGATGTCTCCAGATTGATACACATACACATACACACGTGCACACACATCCATGCACATGTGTGTACACACACAGCCCACGCTGCCTTAATACGTCCTTTCCATTGTCCCAGCTGCTTATCTTTCTGTCCTGTTTGCGCAGTTCCTCCCCAGGGCTCCCCACTCCAAGTGGTGACTGCTCAGGGGTTCTGACCTGGATAAGGAGCAAACTCCCCACACCAGGGAATTCAGTCTCCTCATCTGCCTGAGAACAAGCATGGTGTTTGTCATGGCTGGCCTCAGCCTCTCTCGTGTTTGTTGTAGCTGGCCTCAGTCTCTCCGCCTTGCTCTCAAAGTGCATGCTTGACCGGAGAGAGGCGACTCTCCGGGGCCTGCCTGTGTGGTGCCATCCCGACATGTCCTTGGGGGTCCTCCCTGAGCAGTGACCAGCGCCCCGGGGGCCAGACACCTTTGCCTGGGGATTGAGCCGAGGTCAGTTTTCACTGATTATTCAAAATGAACCAAAACCCAGCCTCGCCCGTCCTGCACCCTGAAAATGAACAGGGACTTCCAGTCAAAGTGCAGGGGCTGAGCCACTGCAGGGCAGTGACCGAAACCCTGAGCTGGAGCTCCGACACCAGGCCTTGTCTAGGGCAACGTTTGGCTTTCTGTGACCTGCCCCACGTCTCTCCAGAAGTGTCTCAGATGGAGTCAGACAGCCAGTCCCGTGTGGCACGTGACATTCCCTGACTTTCCTTTGCCCATCTCTAGCTCATCACCTGGCTTTTATTTCCCTGCCTGCGTGTGTGAGTCCTGACGCCATCCACCTTCCTCCAGCCCCTCAGACACATTTGCTGGCCAGCCTGCTACCACCCTTCTGTCTGTGGGTGCCTTGCCCACCCCCACCCGCCCCGCAACCCAACCTCACGGTCTGTACCAGCTCTGGTCGTCGCCATGCCGTGCACAAATGGGATTATCCTCCCATTAGCCCTTCTCCTTTTCGCTGTTTCTCCCCGTCTGTGTGTGTGCATGCATGTGTCACTTTTTCTAGTCTTAACTCACTCACTTATTGCCCACGAGAGTTTCCAGTGTATTTATATGACCCGTCGTTTCTCATTCTTCTTTTCTTACCTCCCTTTTTCTTGACTTCCCTCTCCTTCTGTGCCCCCAGGAGTTAATGGAAGTGTGACTTCATTATTTCACCAATTTCAGTGTTGAAACCAAAGAAGGGAGCTCTTAGAATTCAACCTAAAGCTCCCAACTCCTTCCCTCTCCAGAAGCCCCTGCTGTATCCTGATTCCAGCTGAAATATGTTCCCCTGGGGGGGGGGGGACCTGACCCCTCCCTAGGTTAAGGGTCAGGGACTTAGGGTTGGAAAGTGGGTCTCCACCTACAGGGAACTCCCCAGCCCCGATTGATAAGATCAGGTCACACGGCTGGCTTGGGAACCTCCACACCTTGTTCCCAGGTTTTTTTTTCCCAGCGAAAACATGTTTAACTTGATCCATTTGTACAAACAGTTTGTGGTCAGTCAGTTGGGCACAGAGACACACCTTGTCCCCGGCAGATAGACGTCTGGCTGGGAAAGCGAATGAGGGCTAGAACCCAGCCCCCGCTCACCACGGTGGGAGACCCTGACAAATGCTGCGCGTGTCCAAGAGTCCAAATGGGCACCTTTTCCTAGTTTACACAGAGACACTTGACGAGCTAGCGTTGGCCCTGGCTCTGCAATTATTGGCAGTGCCCTCAGCTCCCTCTTAACCTTCTTGGTTACTCAGGATGACACACAAGCAAGATGTCCCCTGGTAAATGTGACTCGCCGGTAAATGTGACTCTCTTGCAAATGTGACGTCCTGATGCCAGTTCAGGGAGCAGATACTTAAGAATTATCTGGGGAACTTATTTAAAGCACTGACTTCCGATCTGTCCCCATAGATTTCAAGTTCATAGTCTCAGGGCATGGCCCAGAATGTGTGCCTTTGTCAAGCTCCTCCCAACGACTCTGAGGCACAGCCTGACTTTGGGACCCTTCCTAAGCAAGACGTGGCATCTCCAGGTCCCGCCCCTGGAGGGCACCTCTTACCAGAGGATCATGCCCTCCAGTGAAAATAAGAACCGGTGTGTGGCCTAGTGGCTGAGTACAGTACGTCGTAAAGGATCCTTGCATCTTACTGATTGGGAAATCGGGGGCCAGAGGGCTGGAGACACTGGTTCAAGGTCACATAGCTGATGGCCAGGCTTTATAGTGACGAGTAGTAGAGATAACTCATTGGGGTAAATTCAGATTTCCAAGAGAGCACAATGTGAAGAGCATATGACACCCTGTTCATCCATGACCAGCTGTAAATGAGAGGTGGACACTCTGCGGTCCCCACCTGCTTCTCTGTATCCTCCTCCTCCCCCTACCCTGGGACTGAGGGGACTCATCTTTATCCCACCCTTCCCCCAGTGACAAGCATCTGCATTCCCCCTACCCCTCACCCCCCAGAGGAAGGTACAAGGACCACAGTGTTCTCTCTGATGAGTCCAGTCACGGCACCAAGAGACTTATTTTAAACGGTGCCGGAGGCGGGAACACTCCTATTTCCTGCAGCATGGCCACCGGGGTGAAAAAAAAAAATCAACCTCAATTTACCCTCCCATCTGCTCAAGAATGGAAGATAAATTGTTTCAATTTTATAAAAATGAATGTTTTATGTCTCGCCCAGGCTTTCCAGATAGTGTCCTGAATTTATATATTCTTCCGAATGCGTGGATATTTCCACGGGCAACGCTCTCTGGACCAGTGGCCCCCTCGGGTGTTGTCTAAGTACTAGGCCTGAGAGCACTGTCACCTGCCCTGGCTTTGGAGAGCTTGACTATTTATCTTTTTTTTTTTTTTGCCTTTAAAATAAATAGGAAAAGAATCCACTCATTATTCTATTCTCAGAGAAAAATTACCATTACCATTTTGACACATTTCTTCCCGGTTTCGTTTTCTATGCGTCACAAATTCTGCTTCCCCATCCCGCCCCCCTCAATCCTGTATATATTTCTGTTCTCTTTTATAATTTAACAATGGGCATGTATTACTTTTATAATCACAAAATTTGGAGGGAAAGGTGAAGGAAGTTTTAAAGGCATCTTTGTGGTACATTGTACATCTCAAAAGTTTTTTCCACGGGGAAGACATTCTTAAGGTCTAACGGAAAACCTGCTATTTTTAACCTGATCTTGGAGGAAAGAAGAAAGTCGTTCAGGGTCTGGCATTTAGGTTTAAAAAAAAAATCCCCTGCTACACACGTGTCTGTAAGTCTGTGTAGCAAAGGGCTGATGAACACGGGGCAGTGACCCACACATTCAACATAATTTCCATGCAGGAAAACTTCGCTGTCACCAAGAACTGGACGCCATCCCTTACATAATGCAGATTAATAGTCGTCATTTATTAAACATGTGATGCTGGGCTCGGTGGTTTTCTTAACGCTGTCACTGATCTCGATGAAAACCCTACAGACTGGGGAAGAGGCAAACTGTGAGCAGCGTCACGTCTGCTGCCAGCTCTGTGGAAACAATGTCGGTAAACGTAACCCGGAGGGTTCTTCCTAGATAAGCATTTTGGATTCTAGTTCAGATGTTCATGCTATAATTATCTGCTCCTAATTTTAACTTTATTATATAATTTCAGAAATCGGAGAGCAAACATTTTGTCACTGCACATTTGGGGGTTTGTTTATTTTATCCTTTTTCTTTTTGTAAGAGCAATTTATGTAATTGGTAGAAAATATAGAAGAAGAAAGGAAACACAGCAGAAAAAGGAAGAGAACCCAAGCCACCCGAAGGGCCATCCCCTGGAGATGACACAGTCTGAACTTTTTTGTGTTTAGGTATAGAATTTTTTAAAAGAAGTGTATCATGTTGTTACATCTCTTGCCCTGTCAGCTATATGCTCACGTTTCTGTATACACTCATATACATATCCATGCATATATATGGGAAAGGAGCCTGTTATTATTGGAGGCTCAGTAGTAAGTAAGGTGACCAGAGTCACAGAGTGGAGGACAGACTGCTGCCAACAGCTGGGCTCTTTTCATTAAGCCGCGGTGCCGCTCCGCATCTGGAATAAACAGTACCTTCCCGCACAGTCTCCCCCACCAGGTTTATTCACCTTTCTGCAAGCTTTTCCGCACTGAGAACAGCATTGCCGGCTTGAGGAGACGTAGCCCAAACCAGGCTTTCTGGTCAAGGTTGGCCTTCGGGCCTAAGACCCTGGCAGGCCGGAGGGTGCCCAGATTTCTGCTGTGCAGGACTAGGACAGGAGGCCCTGAGCAGCTGCGTACGGGCCCCCAGTGTCACTCTAGCCCAATCCACCGGGGAGATGGAGGATCCCCGGGGGGCTTCCGAGACCCTGCTTCTCTGCATGGACCCCCCTCTCATCCCGAAGTACAGCTGGGACCCTTTTGTTTGTAACCACATGAGAAGGGCAGCTTTAAGTGGAGTGAGCGCTCACTGCTGCGGGATGGAGACGGATGGGAACACATGCCACACGAGGAGAAGCCTGCCCGGAGTTGAGTTAACTTCACTGAGCCCGGGCACTTAGCATGCACTCCGACTGCTCTGTGCTTCCAGTGCGGCAGTAACAGTGACATTAATATCAGTAATAATAATCGCGGACCCTTAGCTAGTCCTTCGGAGGCACCAGCTACTCTTCTAAGTACTTTTCATGTACCAACCAATTTGCTTCTCATTCCAACACTCTGAAGTAGAAACTATTATTGTCCTCATTTTACAGGTGAGCCTGTTAAGTATTGCAGCGATTCTGAGAGTCTCTTAGACAAGAAAAGGGGATTTTGGTCCCGAAAGGGAACTTCCTCTTGCCAAACCTCTCAAGGGCGGCTGCTCTGAGTCTCAAAATGGAAGCAGGAGCGGAGCTGCAACTCAGCCTTGAGGCTCTGGGGGGCAGGGAATCCGGGAGCGGATGCCGGGATTAAAGCAATGACAAGCCTGTAGTGTGTAGCTAAGCATCTCTTTCAGAAGGATGCAGAGTCCTAGGGAAAGTGACAAGTCACTGGAGGGACCTAGGTGGAGGCCGTGACCACCATGCCAGTGGCTGCTGCCCAAGTTAAAAAAAAAAAAAAAAGCACTTAGACGCATCCTGGGGACCCCAGGCTGGTAACCACCTGTGGGAGGCAGGTGCCTGTTGTTGAGTTGTGCTGTGCTGTGTGGCCGGTGTGAAATCACGCCCTTGGGTTCAAGTCCAGATGGTCCGTGGGGGCAGAGGGCCTGGTCCAGCCGTCACTGTGGAACCTTTGTAGGATTGCATTTGCCTGTGGGCTGGCACAGATGTGTGAGAATAGAACACCTAGGCAGGTTCTTGCTCTTGGCAAAGATTTCAGAGCCCCGTCCAGTGGGTCAGGAGGGACATCGTCCCGTACGAAGGATGGAGCCATCCGTCGTCCCCAAGCTTCTGTGCTGAGGGAGGCGGCAGTCTGGGACATGATCAGAGGTCTTTCTGGATGTTGTTAACCAGGCTTCACTTAATAGCCTTGGTCAGACGATTTCACCCCAGCCTGGAGGCTGTGGGCACCTCACTTCCAAGAGGATTAATGTTCACCTGCCCACAATTTTATCTGCGTGGGAGGCAGCAGTGCATCATGGGAACAGCACAGAGTTGTTGTCTGATGGACTTGGGCTCAAATCTTACACTGTCTCATCTCTTTTACTTAAAAGAGCACTGTAGTGTTGACTAGCTTCATAACTCTTTTTTAGTCCTCACCCAAGGATATGTCTATTGAATTTTAGAGAGGAAGGGAGAGAGAGAGAGAAAAAAAAATCAATGTGAGAGAGAAACATAGATTGGTTGCCTCCAGTGTGCTCCGGGTATTGAACCCACAACCTAGCCATGTGCCCTGACCGGGGACTGAACCTACCACCATTTGGTGTACAGGATGATGCTCCGACTAACGGCCTCCACACTTTCCATGTGGCTTGTAGGTCATCTTTTCGTTTAGTTCATGCAGGTTTTTTTTTCTGCTTTTCCTTTTATTAGCATTTGTTTGATGCTGAATTTCCTCCTGGGCCATCAGTTTTTGTTTCTTCCTTTTCTCCTGGGATAGCTTTCTCTTCTGGGCAGCCTCCTCTCCTGTTTAGGAACCACCTTCCCTTTCTCAGTAGGATCATCTCAGGGTGGCCGGGAGGGCTCCCGGGGCGGGGAATCCGCCATGAGCTCTTTAGCTTCTGTGTTGCATCTTGGGAGCTTTGTTCACCGGAATGGGCTCAGTGACCAGAGACTCTGCATCTAAACCCTTAAGATCGGCATTACTCTCTGCATTTTTAAGCACATGCAGTAAAAACTCAGCACTCTTTTGAGACCACCAACCCAGTGCCAGCCCCACTGTTTGGCCTGAGCACACCCACCAACTCCACCATTGAAAGGATGGAAGGGTACACACTGCCTCTCAGTACGGTGACATCCTTCAGATCCCCTGTCACTTTTAGGATATCTGTACCTTTGATGGCCCGGGCAGTTTCACAAGCCTTCTGAAAGTGAACACGGATATTTGAACCTCTTGATTTGTCTGATTTCATGAGGTTTTCTGGGCCAAGTGAATAGGGAAGCGTTTTCAGAGGTCACGTTTGGCAGCTGTCAGGAGGAGTCGTTCATGCAGTTTTACCTCATTTAAAGTATTGCTTTGCCAGGAGTTCTTACGATGGGATTTTCAACAGGTTTGTGCTCGATAAGTGAAAGAAAAGATGATAACAATAGCTAATATTTACTGAGAGTTTGCAGTGCCTGGCATGTTTCTAAGAGCTCTCTCTGTGTTAATCTTACCATAACTTTTTGAAGCTATCCCCTTTCAATAGATGAGGGAGCTGAAGCACAGAGAAGTTTGGTAATTTGCTGAAAGGGATTTGGACCTCGGCAGCCTGTCTCGAGCCCCTGCACGTGACCCTCGGGTGCCGCCTGACGCGGAAGGCCGTGTGCCCTGCGGGCAGGCCAGCTGGTGGGTGGTAGAAGCCCCCTTCTTGTGTCTTGCCCCTCTCCCATGCTCCCTCCACTGATGGGCAGCATACTGTGGGCCAGACAGCTGGGCTTGGGCTGGCTGCAGTCACAGTGGTCAGGACTGCCCCCCAACCCAGCCCGTGTTCCCGGTCCTGCAGCTATGGGGGATCGAGCTAATGGGATCTTCTCCCCCCGTCAGCCGCTTAATGGGTCATTCCTCCCAGGTCCTAGAAACATCTGCACTTTGAAAGAGGCCTGTGCAGAGGTGAGGTTCAGTCCGGAGGAATGAACTGCGCTGGGCATCTGTAAAGCACATTTAGGAAGATATTTGGGGTGCGCCATGGGAGCACGGGGAGGGGATCAGTGCGCCCTGGGCCCCTCTTACCGGTCAGGCACGCTTCCAGGTACTTGGTGTCCGTTCCCTTGTTTCGATAATAATAGATAATATTTTCTGAGTGCTTTCTGTCTGACAGGTGTAATTCGTAACAGCTTTGTGAGTGTTCATTTCCTTCCCCCCTCACATCTCACACACGACGGGGCCACGGCACAGACAGGTCCGGCAACACTTGAGAGCACGCACTAGGGAGGGAAGGAGACGGAATGACCCCAGCAGCCTGGCTCTGTGTCCAGGCTCCCCTTGTGATGTGTGAGGACAAGTGTGGCCCCCGGGGAACCTCCCACAATCGGTCCCTCCCCAGCACTCAAGGCTCCCAGTGTTGGTTTCCACCCCAACTGAGCTGCGTCCTCTTGGCCACACTTAACCTTTTTATGTTACCCCCTCTCCACGTTTGCTCAGGACACTTCCTCCCCTCCGGTTCCCTCCCTCCAGTGCCTACCCCCTGATTAATCCCATCCATTCTGCAAGAACAGCTACCCCTTCTTTGTAAAGCCTTCCCCAGTTCTCCAGAGGGAAGCCACGCCTTTCCCCTTGGGGCTGCCTCAGGCCTGTAGCTCCCTTGTATCTGTGGCCTTGTGTTGTTTCTGTCCCTACACTCAGCCCCTTGTTGATTCTAAGTCTTGCGGTATGTCATGTTACTTCTATCCCTAGACTCTAAGACGTTTGGAGCAAGGGCTTAATTTTGAGCCTCATTCTCAGGTACACAGTGTCTTGCATACAGTATAGGTCCTCACTTAAAACCGGTGAGACCTCAAGCATTGACAGACGAACGGGACAGATATTTATTTATGTTGGGGCCAGAGGAGGGCACGTCTTGGTACGACTCACAATACATCCCTTCCACAGAGCACTCCCCCTGTGCCAGACACCGTTTAACCCCCACAGCAGCCCTGTGAGGTCCGTGTGTCAGGAGCTTAAGACACACTGCACACAGTGGTTCAGACTGTTCGTGCAGGTGACATGAGTCCAGATTCTGCCTGCACTGCTTCCTGGCTCTTCCCACTTCCCTCGGGCAAATGACATAGGGTCTCTGAGCCATCGCCCCTCCCCTCTGAATTAGGGACAGTAACAACTTTACCCCAAGGTGGTGCTGGAAGGTAAATAGGAATCATGGGAAGTGAGAGAGTCTAGATCGTGAAAGGTCGCTGGCTGTACCAGGTGGCAGTGGGTTTGATGGCCTTTCCTCTGGGAATCAGGGAATCCAGCATCCGGGGTTGAAATACCTGTCAGGGGTTGCTCTTCAGGAGAGAGGTCCTGCTGTCATTATTTAAACTCTGTCCACTTTCACCACTGGCCAGCAGACCTGGGCAGCCTGGGGGGTTTGGGTGGGGTTGGCTTTTTACTCTTGTTTTTGTCTCTGTCCGCATCAAAGTAGTTATCCTGAAGACAACCTTCTGCTCTTCAAAAACTTTGTCTCCTCCTTCCCCAAACTGTACTTTCCACAAGGCAGAGGAGGGTGTTGAAAGCAGGAGCTCAAATTCAAGTCTCTTGCTTAATTACACTGCGGTCAGATTTTCCACGAAAGCCCCTAGCATGGCAGGATGCCCTCTTTGAAGTCATTAGTCTTCACAGCAGGGAGAGTATAGCATCAAAGACTCTGTTTCCCAGCAACCCCTGCTGTGCCCTTGTGCATGGGAGGATTGCAGAGGGAGAGAGAGGAGAGCCTACAAGTGCATTAAGTCTGCTGTTCTCTCCTCTGGTCCTGAACCACAATTCCTTTGAACTGAAGCCCAGAGAGAGGGCTGGTGATGCTATCGCAAAACCTCTCTCCATTCTTTCAGTTTCAGCCGATTTAGCAATTAAACTGGCTAGGGCCAGGGATACAGAATGTAGGGCATGGTTCAGGTTCCAGTAGGTAATCGAAGGCGTTGTGGAATGGGGGTTGGGAAAGGAAAGGAAGACTCTCTTAGGCTCTAGATACTGAGAATGGACTGGATAATGACTGAGCAACCTGCTGGGAAGTTAAAATTTTCTGTGTGTGTGTGTGTGTGTAGGGGGGATGGGGCGTGGGTGTGTGTAAGATGGGAGTCAGAGAGAGAGAGAAAATTTGGACTTGAATCAAATAAACCTAGATTTTCATCCTGGTCTTGCCGCTTTTTTGCTATTTACCTGGGTAGCCTCTTTATTTCTGGCTTTCAGCATCTTGATCCCTTGGATGTTCCGTGACTACGGTAAATGAAATAATATTGAACAAAGCCATTTACTCAGACCCGGATTTTAGATTTTGGCAGGAACCTGGACCTTAGGTTTCTTTTCTTTTTTTTGGAGGGTGGGGAGTGCGAACGCAGTCCCCCACTACCACGGATTACTCAGTCAAGTTTCCCACATTTGGGGAAATTGCAGGGGTCAGCATACCCGGAGGGCAATGCATACGCCTCACCCTGGGAAAACCACCTTTGCAATCATGGTATCCTCCATGCCAGGTCAGTATTGGACCTTAGATTTCAACACTGAAGTCCTAGGGCGTAGACCAGACCGACTTGTTCTATTTTGTAAAACCAGCTGGTGGAGCTCCGTCGTGACATCTTAAATGGGGCATTGAGGCCAGATCCCTGGGGGCCCTTGCCAGGACCCAAGGGGCGCCCTGAGTGGGCGCCAGCATCGAGCACGCCTTCTCCACTGCCACGGTATTTATCCCGTTGGCCCCCACACACGGAGTCTTGTCGGCCCCACCCCTCTCGGGCCAGCACTTATCCCGCGCCCGGCCCACCACACTAGGCTCCTTGCCCCCCTGGCTTCCCTCCCATTCTCCCCTCCTCCCTTCAGGCACCAAAAAGGTCTGCGCAGCAGAGCTGTTTATTTTACATACTGCCAGAAACTCGCCAGTGAAACGTATGGCCCTACAGAACGAGTTTGAAGCTTTCTCAGTTGGCCTACACAAGCTCCTTCTGACTTGGTTCCTGCCAACGCTTTCAGCCCCGTCATCTCCAGTCCCACCTTTCCCGGAATTTTATGTCCCAAGGACATCTAATCAGCAGTAGAACCCATGCTCCACGCTGTATACCACGTGTCTGGTCATTTATTTGTAGGGAGTGCTGTGTCCGGAGTGGTTTCCCCACTCCCCTTCCTAGCCCGCTCCAAACTTGTCTGGCTGTTCCGTACCTACTTACTGTTTAAGTCTGCAGTCTGATAGCTCCCCGCAGCCCCAATATAAATGGCTGATGCTACCTGCCCTCGACACGGTGGCCCTCTTCTGTGATCCTGTGACCCCGTGCATATCTCTGCATTCTTTTCACACCGTAGTTGTAATGATCTGACACCTCTGTGATCATCCACTCACTTATCCGCCCCTGCCCCTACTATCCAATCTTATTGCCAGTTCGTCAAGTTCAGAACTGTGTCTGTATTCACCTCTGTAACCACATGGCATTTCCCCGTCACATTCAGTATTAAGCACCAAATGAATGTTTTCTGAATAAGTAAGTGAAGGTTGCAGGTGAGACCATATATGCAAGTTTTATGCAAACCTCCCTGTGATTTTCTCAGTGCATTTTCTGGGGCTTAGGTCTTTCTGTCCACAAAAGAGAAGTCAGCTTCTTTATTTGGCATGATGTTCTTTTCTGAATTAACTCATCTATCTCCCAAGTGCCACTAACGTAGGGTACAGCCATCATTCATTCACTTGAAAAACATTTACTTTCCATGTCTCAGGGGTTTTTCAGTGCTTGGGAAAAAAAGAGATGAATAATAACAGCCCATAATTAATACAGGGCTTATTATGTGCTTGGCACTGTTCAAAGCACTTAATATTAACTCAGTTAATCTGCAAAACAGCTGTATGAAGTAGGTACTATTAGTACCTACCCTTATTTTAGAGTTGAAGAAAGTGGAGAACAGAGACTATCCCAGCCAGGGTACCCTAGAAACAAAGCTTATATGCTAAGGTTTTTGAGGAAGGTAAAATCCCAGGGCAGTGAGGGGGGGGGAAAGATCATTGAGACAAGGAAGGGAGAAAGGCAAAGACAGGTGATGCGTTAGTAAGCTGGCCACAGTGTACAAGAAGCCAGTTTTTGGACACACAGGGTGCAGTGTAGGAAGCGTGGGAATCTGTACCTCCGAACAGCCGATGGAAGGGAGAGCAATTGATCTGCTGGTTCTATCCAGTCCCCAGTCCTCGTGGGGATATTAACTTCTGTGAATACCCTCAGTGTTAGAATGAACGGAGTCTGTGCTGTCCACTTCCTACACACACGTGCGCGCACACACACACACACACACACACACACACACACTATCCTCCAGGTGAGGCTCCGCTAGGGCACAAACCCGAATGAGGAAGTGAGGAGTTGCCATCAGAATTATGAAAATTTACATTCGGCAGAGATCAATGTGCAGGAAGTACAGGACACAAGAGAATTGATTATAAGAAAGTTGTAGATTGACTATCATATAGTCTGTTGAATGAATGAATGAGTGAACGAAAAGTCGAGGTAAATGAAAGGATGAGGGGCAGTCCCTGAAGAGGGACTGAGACAGGGACGGCAGAGGGAACCAGACTCGTCCCGAAATGGCTCCACTGATCCCCAGCATATTCATGCAAGTGGCACAGTGGCTCCGGCTCCAGCAAGAGGACAACCTAGGAGAGTCCTCACTGACCCGGGCTAGGGCGCGCAGTTCGTGTCGGTGAGATGGATGCAGCCAGATTACAGCAGGTGGTTTTCTGGAAGGAGAGCTTTCCTGGGAGAGCTCCTTGGGGTTGATTTTTTTTTTTTTTTTTTTTTTTTTTTTTGGCAAGGAGAGAAAAGGGAAGGTTGTGTTTAAGGATAAATATTATCCTTCTTTTTACTTCTAACTCCTATTCCAAAAAACCCTTCCCAGAACACTGTTGCCTGTTTTGCTCCTCATCTCTGCTGTAGCGAATTTAAAAGTCTTCCCTGGGATTCCACGGCACCTACTTGCAGCCAAATGAGAGCTCCGTGCAGGATGCCCGTCGGTGTTCTTGTCGGATTTCCCACGGGGCTGTCCAGCAGTGGGAAACCCCTTCAGGACCCAGAGGTACTTTTTTCATTTTGGCTTTTTGAGGTCTTGTTTATTTGTTTGTGATGGCTAGCCCTCTTAGCCATACAGCATAGGTGTTCAATAAACCTTAAATCCATAACAGAAGCAATGGCCAAATTGTGCCAGATGGGTTGGTAGTCCTGCTGTAGTCACTTTCAGAGAGGAAAGAGTGACAGGAATTTTTCTTGCCCCCCTGGGTCTCTCTCTGTTCTTAAAGCCCCCCTCCCCCCACCCAGAGCAACACTCGATAATAGAGACTGCAACAAAGATCATCTTAGGAGAGAGAACAAATCTTATTGGGAAGCGAGGAAGGGAGACAAGAGTTTCTTTTGTCATTTTATTTGAGACCGTTGAGGAGGATGTTTTCTGACCCCCATCTCACCTGCCTTTTCTTGCAGTAGCCACGGGTGGGGAGGGGGCGCCCATCTCGGGTCCCGAGTGGGTTTGGAGGCAGAATTCTCGCTCTCGCAGAAGGTCTCCTTTGTAACTCCTCCGCGATGTTCGAGGCATTTGTTTTTTCATAAAGGCAGGTTTAACCCAGGAGGTCACTTTTTCAATTTCCTTCCGTCTCCTCCAGACCAGTATTTAACACCAGGGAGAAGCAGTGAATCTGGATGGGATCAATTTCAATTCACTTCTTTGGGTCCCATTTAGATGCCGGGGGAATGTTGTGATTGACAGCAGAAATTGCTGCTGTTTGAGGGCCCCTACTCCGGGCTCACCAAGGGGTTTACTCCCATGGTTCCCCAACTATGTGCTGAGGGACATGGGGAATCACAAAAATCTCACTGGGGCTCTGTGAGATACCTTCAGTTGTTGAGGGAGACAGGCATATCTGTCGGATACTACACAAACTGCTGTCAGTTTGATGGGTATTATTTTTTCAAATGGTTCCTAAGTTGTTAGGATGCAAAAACTTACTCAGTTGTTTGGACCTAACTACTTAATAAATGAAACCAGTAGATGTTTCTTTGGACCTAAGGGAGCTGTGAAAATTAAGTTACTTTGGGTGCTATGAGCAGAGCAAGTTTGAGGGCCTGTTTTTAACTCATACAGTTTCTCCGACAAGGTTGGCATTATTTTCTCAAGTCTCTCTCTGGGGACATTAAGGATCAGGGGAGTCAAGAAAATGACTACATGGCCACATGAATTGTAAGTGGTGGAGCCAGGGTTTGAACCCAAGACTGCCAGACTGATGAAGTTCTCGTGCCTCCACCAAGGCACTGTACCGCAGAGGGGGCGGAGATTAGGTCCTAGACTGTCAGAGCCGAAGCGGGCTTCAGCAGTAATCCAACCTTAACGCACAGTCAGGCCCCGTCACAGAGCCGAAGAGCGGTAGAATTTAGTGCAGGGGTGAGCCTCCCGATTCAAGGCTGCATTTTTGTCCTCTTCACCCTACACTCCTGTCTCTTCCCAGCTTTGGACAACCGTCCAGTATTGCACTCCAGTTTTCATGATCGAGGCTTCAAAAGAGCTTTATTACCTGAAGCACAGACAAGTGTGGGGCTTTGGGGAGGAACACCACGACCGAGGGTTTGGTTTACAAAGGGGGGTGAGAAAAACAGTCAGGCCATGTGCAGCGTGGACTACACAAATAGGGGGTGGCGTCGCCTGTTAGTCTCTAAGTGGTATAAATGTCACAGGAAAGGGCAGAGAAGTTATTTACGGGATGTAACTAGGACAGTAAATTAGAAGGAGAAAGAAAAATTCAGGCTGAAAATGCGATGTTGATCTTTATTAGTGGGTGGGGGCGGGGTAGTGGACAGCTCCGTGGTGGTGCCCGGTTTATGTAGAGTTGGATTGGACCATGCACCGTGGACAGTACCTGACGGGGTGACTCCTGACCCCTGGGCATCGCCTGGATAGCCTTTTCTCTTTGCAATTTCTGGGGTTCTTTAACAGCGGTCGTTTTTTATTTGCCTTCTACTCTATTTTTCCCCATTTCTGTATTCTCCCGTCCTGTTCATTTATCTCTATTTCAGACTCTTCTTCCCACTTTCCTGTTCCCCTTTGGCTCGGTTTTGCCCCTCAGCTTCACGGTCACTTTGGATTGGCCGGCCTCCGCCTCTGGGCGTTCTCCCCGGACCCACCTCCCACCTGGTCTTTCTCTGATGCCCGCCGCAGTCCAGGCTTCTGGGCCGTTGCGCCCAGTCCCTCTTCTTCCAAAACGGAAGGCGAAATTTGCCACTCTGACAAAGAGAACAAAAGCTGAAAGTCTCTGCCAAAGTTACAAAGACAGCATTTTCCCTTTTTAGGGGTTTTAATTTTAAAAAGAAAAAAATGGCCGCCTCTTCCCCCCACACCCCCTCCCGCAATGGGTGTTTGCCGCGCTCTGAGCTAAGCGTGTCAGCGGAGAGACAGGTGGATACAAGCAAACAAACAAACAAAGACAAAAAACCTCTCCTTGGCTCAGATCACCTTGGCTCTCATGTCTGCTCCCAGCCTCGGCCCCCTTGTATTGCTTGTTTCTGAAATCCAGGCAGAAAACGGCAGTATTAGCATTTTTAATCAAGGAAGCTGGGGAAGAGAGAGGCGGCTCAAGGAGGCTGAGAGAGGGGATGAAACCCAAGTCCCCTGACGGTCAACATTCCCTCTTGGCGGGAGAGAGAGCTCCGGGGTGGGCAGGCAGAGGCGGACAGAGAAGTGCCCGTCTTCGGGGCAGCGTGCAGGCCGATCGAATCAGAGCTTTGAGCCCGGGCAGACACAGCTGGGAGGTGGGACGTGGCTGCGCTGGACTGAGTTCGACTCAACTTGATACCGAAGCCCAGCACTGTGAAGTGTTTTCCGAACTTAGCCCGTTTTCCCTTGTCTTCCTGGAATGAGCCATCATTATTCGTCCATTGCTGGCAAAAATTAGGGTCCTGGCTCCCTCCTCTTCTCTTTTTGCTTTTCCTCCTCTCCCGTGCCCCACAGGAGGGGAAAAGAAATAAACAGGGGAGAAGGGGTCGCACAGATTCTTGATTTAGAAAAAGGAAGTGACCCATGGAGACCCAGAGCGGCTGACATCATCTTTATCCTATTTCATTTTCTCCGGGGGTACACGTGCAAAAGTTGAATGGAGATGCTAGGCTTCTGTTTTGTCCGTTTGGCTGTTCTAACTCTGCAGATGAAGCTTAATTGGCTCTTTCCCCACCTTTGAAATAGAGGAAAAATATCTCCTTGCAGAGGTTAGCTCTCTAAAGAAAGTGGCAGTGATTAGATCTAATGCCCTTGACAGCTGGATAAAAAGTTGCTAAATAAGAATAAATTGAATGCCTAAACCTGTTGTCCGTCAGGAGGTAACACATCCCAAATAACACAATGAACCGACTCGTCAGAGCGTCCTTCCCCCACCGCGGTGCTTACAGCTCTGTGAGAGGAGAAATACGGCAAATCCACTTTACTTTCCCGAATCCAGTTCCACAGAGGGCCAGGGCCAAGTCTAAACTGGGGGACTACCCCTTGTCCCCCTTGGGTTTTGGACTCTCAGGTGCTCAAGCCCTCTGTGCGGGCGAGGCGCCAGCCCAGGTCACCGTAGACGCTGTGCCCAGTTTGCGCAACGCTGATCCCATTGTCCCAAGCCTTGTGATGTTAGCCAAAGAGTGGCTGTCACTGCCAGCAGTCCTCACACGTGAGATCAATCATTTGAGCCTCATCTGAACCGCAAAGAACGTGTGTATTTGTACAAACATTTAGCTGCCCCTGGGATGCGCACCTCCGTGGTGGACCTTGATCCCCTCCGTCAGCGAGCTGTCCCTCTTGTCCCCATACTGACAGCCCTGGCCCGGTACCAGGTGCCAGGCGTATGAAGGTACATACGAGCATAATTACTAACTGCGACTCTGAACAACTTCCAAGACCCTTAAACCAAAATATCTTCGAAGAGTGTCTCTCTTAGGTTCCTTCAAGGAATAAAGGCTGCCTCCGAGTTCCATGTCCAAGGGCGGGCATTAACATCAGCTGGAGACTGTCAACAGCACTTAGGTTTGGATAGGATGCGGGCATATACCCAGAGCCAAGTTCTTTCGAAAGAGTCGGGAATTCGTTTGAAAATTGCTTTGTTACTACACCGAGGGAGAAGAGGACTCCCCCTGCCACCCCATGTCTGTTAATTTCCAAATAACCTGAAGTGCGACCTTGGCCTTCAGGGCTCCCCACATTAAAACTACCCCGGTCAACCGAGCCAGCATCAGAAAGGGAAGTTTTCCCCCAGTGGCATATCCTCTGCCAGCCATCCTTACCTCCCCGTCCTGGAGGCTTTGGCACGGCCTCGGCCCCCTTCGGTGACTAGGCTGTCTGTTCTCCCTGGGTGATCTTTCTCTCCCACAGTCTCAAAGGTGACCTGTACGCTTGCGTTTTCCAAGTCCGCCACTCCAGCCCGTATCTCTGTTCTTGGTTTCAGGCCTCCATTGCCAGCTGCCTTCTGGGTGGTTTGTTCATGGATTTCCCACAAATTAACTTGTCCAGATGTGACCGTGAAACCCACTCCACACCTGATGCCGGCTCTAACGCCCACAATTCTTGGTGTTTATAAATAGCATTGATGATCACGCCGTCTCCCAGATGGGGAACTTGGGGATCGTTCTCCGTAATCCCCCACAGTTACCTTCTCTTTGTTCTCGTTCCCGTACACCCTGTTAGTCACCAAATCCTGTTTGTTTTTCTCAGAAATGTCTCGCGGACCCAGCTGCTCCTCTATTCCCAGAGCCGCTGTCCTATTCCAGAGCAACCCATTACCTTTGACAATTTCTAACATCTTCGTAACTGCTCTCCCTGCCACCAGGCACAGCCGTCAAGAGGGAGGGAGGGAGGAAGAGGAGGAAGGAGCTTGGGAAGTAGAGGGTGTGCGTGACGGGGAAGTTACTATGGGCAAGCAGAGGAGGTGTGTGGCCTGTGCAGGAAATAGTGGGTGTTACGGGGCTGTGGGTCTGACGGGAGAGGCATAGAGATAAGGATTGGAAGGCAGGCAGTGGTCAGAAGGCTTTGAGTTCCAGACAAGGAATTCCCCTTATAGGACGTGGGAAGCTACAGGGAGGGCGCACGATGAGCAGAGGAGGGGAAGGCTCAGGAGGCGCTAGCTCAGCGATCTGCAAGCTACCACCCTCCAGCCAGAGCCGGCCCACCACCTGATTTTTGTAAATAAAGTTTTATTGGAATGCAACCACACTCACTCGTTTATATTGCCCATGGCTGCTTTTCTGCTTCAGAGGCAGAGTTGAGAAGTTGCAGGAGAGACGGTATGGCTGTAAAACCAAAAATATTGACCGTCTGGCCCTTTGCAAAAAACGTTCGGTGACTTCTGCGTTAGATCGGGGTTTCCTAACCGCAGCACGATCGACCCTTTGAGCCGGATGATTCCTTGTTACGGGGGCTGTCCTGTGTGTTGTAGAATGTTGGGCAATGACCCTGATCTCCACCCACTACTTACAAGTAGAGCCCCTCCGCTCCAGCTGTGACAGTCATGTGTCTCCAGACAGTGACCAATCAGGAGAGGGGACAGTGGTGAGGCCCGCAGCGCCAGAGGTGACTTAGGAGGCAGCTGTGGCAGGTAAGGTTGATGGTAATAATAACAGCAGAGGCATGTAGAGCTTAGCATGTCCCTGCCACCATTAGCACTTTGCACTGATTCATTCCTTTCATCTTTCCAACAGTCCTCTGAGGTGGGTCCCATTTTATCATTAGGCTTCCCTAAGGCGACTGCCGTTACTGTCACTGCTTCACGTGTGAGGAAATGCAACACGCAGGTGAAGTGATTTACTCAAGGTCGCCCAGCGGGTAAGTGTCAGGGCCAGGTTGTGAACTCGGGTAGCGTGGTTCCTGATCCACAGGCTTCACCCTGAGACTGTCCTGAGGGGCCTGAGGAGAAAGGAGGGACGTGTCCTTGAAGCGTAATGGTCACGGAGCGGTTAAAAAATAGACGTTTGGAGCTATCTCCTTCTCCCCGCTTCCAAACCATTTTTACTTCTGTCTAACCACAGACAGCTGGGAATCTTTTCAGGCATCTCTGCACCTCTTAAAGGTGTTACACCCAGCTACCCCCTTGTTCCCCACCCGCACGTACCCACACAGAGAAATGTGCGAGTCAGGCATGATACACAAGCCTGTGGACCACCAAGACGGCCGGGGGCACCTTCCTCGGCACGAACATCCTTTATCATTCTACCGCGTTTTTCAAGTTGTGATTTCATATTCACTCTTACGCAGAGGTCACAGCCCTTCCCTGGGGTTTGGCACCGTCTTTCCCTCTGCACCCCGTTTGGACCTGACAGCAGCCCTGTCCTCCTCGCGGTTATTCTGTCCAGAACAAGTGCAAACGTTGAGGAAACGGGCGGACGGGAGGTGAGTCTGGGAAATGCAATCAGCAGGAAATTGTTCGCAAAGGGAGATGACGCACCGAGGCACAAAAGAGCAGGTTTCAGCATCAGCTTCCGAGGTGGCACTGCGGGGGCTGCGTCTCAGCTGCCACCTCTGGGAACCTGTCACCCCCCTGTCCCCGCTCACCGGCCTGCTGAGTTCCTCTGGGCGTCAAAGTGAAGGCTGGGGTTGGCCGGCTCTGCAGGGGGAAGAGAGAGTGGCCTGTCCTCCTCAGGCAGGGCATATCCTTTCGTTCAAAAGATTGCCTGGATGAAAAGGAAAAAGGGTGTGTGTGTGTGTGTGTGTGTGTGTGCGCGCACACACACACGATTACGGTTTGAAAGTAAACAAGCCCCATTAATGGAGAGCAGGGGTCGAATGAATGGCGCAGGACAGAGGGTCACCACCTACTTACGTAGAGGGACTTTTTGGCACAGGCGTGAGTATACACGGTGGGAACCGAGGCCCACGGGCTGTTTCCTTGGCCCTGGGCAGGTCCCAGGCCGCTGCCAGGTAGCAACAAACAGCCGAGGTGAATGGTGAAGGCAGGGGCCTGTCACTCAGGCCTTTGAATCCACTCGATCCTGCCCCCGCTCCGCTCACTGTCACCGTGCGTGAGGGGTGCGGTGACTGTCGGGAGCCGAGGAGACACAGCAGAGGCCAGAAACTGCAGCGATCTTGAGGACTGGGGTCGGGAACGGAGGCTGAGGCGTGGGGAGGGGAGCGGAACAGAGCAGGGGCCGGCGGAGGCCTGGGACAGAACAGCGCTGGAGGTGGCATGCCCGGAGCAGCCGGGCGGGAAGCGGGATTCTGCCGGCTAACAGAGCGTGGGCCCTGGGTCTCCCTCTGAGTTGCCCCCACTTGAAGAAAACGCTTTGGGGCTTTGTTTTGGCCCCAGGAGGGGAAAGACGGGGAGGATCTTTGGTACACACAGAACAGGTGATTTCTGCAGGCCGGACAGGAGTTCAGAAGTCCCTGGGCTTGAAGCAGATGAGGAGAACTCACAAAGGCAAGGGTGCAGAGTTACCTCTCACCACTGTCTGGAAGCTGGACGCGAGGCCTGTGCGCGGCGGGAGGTGTGTGGGGTCCTGGAGCAGCACAGCTCCCCCAGGGCGCTCGCTGGGAGGCAGGATTGGCAGGCAGGGGTGGAGTGGAAAGTGTTCTTCCGGAGATCAGCAATGTGAGCGAGGGGGGGGGGGATACTTGCCCGCCGGGCAGTGACCCCAGAGGCTGAGGGCAGTCCGATGGGCATCCTGGAGCTGGGACAGCCCTTCAGAGGTGTCCCAAGTTAGGCCCAGGGTTGGTAGGGCCTTTGGCCAGCCATGGGATGTGGGCCACCCCTCATCCATCGCAGCGGGCAGGGGTGTGAGAATTCTTGTCTAAACCATGTCTGAGGTGGTCTTGCCCGAGTTGGTGCTATCAGGGTGTCCAGGAAAGGGATGATGGGGGAGGGGTGGGGCCCGTCTGTACCTTGCTCTACAGATCATTGGTCTGGTCGATTTTAGAGTTCAAGGTGGAGGTCTGGGCAGTTCAGTGACAAATGGGGCAGCGTCCAGGTGAAAGTGACCAGAGGCTGTCAGCCCTTTGTCGAGACTGGGTAAAGTACCTGGAGGTGTCCAGCCTGGAAGGGAAGTGGTGGGGGGACGTGGTAATAACTGTAGCAAGAAAATCAGACTTGGTCAGCTTCTTCCCAGAAAGGTAGACCCAACACCAGTAGGTACGAATTAGGAGGAAGCAGATCGTAATTCAAATAAATGTCGAATACTTAGCACCATCTCAAAATACCCTACTCTGCCCCAGAGGCTGCTTGTGTCCCGTCCTCTAAAATCCCTGGAATTTGGGAGCCACGGCTGGTCATGGTTCAGTGGACACAGGATGACGGCTCGGCAGTGAGGCTGTGAGCTCTGAGCCCTGCCACTTCACAACCTCCCGGAGCTCAGTCCAGCCTTGGGGGCTGTGATCCTGTCAGCGGCAGTTCCAAAAGGGCCTGGCCTCTCAGCTTGCAGCCTGACGGCGACCTCACTCCCGACAAGGCAACGACGATTTTCATTTCTGGGCGGTTCTCATGGAGGCAAAGTCCTTCCACCCCCTTTTTCCCAGAGCCGCGCTTACCATCCCCCGCCACTCGGATCAGAGCAAGAGGGGATGGAGAGCCAGGCGCTGCGGAATGGCCTTTCGAACGCTCCATTCTCCTGGCTGTCTGTACTGAACAATTACTGAGCCCCGGCCTTTGTTCCCGGCTGCCGCCCCAGCCGTGGCGCGGGAGAGTAAAGGCCCCATCTTGGAGGATGCTAAAAGGCCCCAAAACGGCACCGCTTTCAATGAGGCGCGGAGGACGGACAGCCTCCGCTGTGCTGTCTTTCTGTAGCTTGCCTCTGGCTGGGCTGTTACAGTCGCTGGACTTCCTGAAGTCCCCACTTGCCGTCGGCTTGACAGAATGGATTAGGCTCCGGCTGGAACTTTCTACAGAGGCACCATCCAACTGTGGCAGGCCCAGCAGCTGTCATTTGTGTGAGTGGGTCTGAGGCTGGTGGGAGATGCAGGAGGAGCTGCCACAGGCATCAGAAATCTTTTGTTGGCACAGAGCCCCTAGGCTGCCCGACCACTGTGCCCAAGTCCAAGGTCAGAGCAAATACTTTCCAGGCCTTCCCAAGATCAGAGCAAATACTTTGCAGAGAGAGAGGGGCGGGGAGAGAGAGAGAGAGGCAGGCCTGTGTGCCGCACTGGAGCTCTGAGATCAAAACAGTGGAAATCACATCTTGAGTTGATTGGAGAGTTGTCTTCAGCAAGAAATGGCCTATGCAAGGAAACGGCCCCAAACCCCCAATCGGAATAAGTATTAGGAGCGAAGAACAACAACCACAAAAAACCTGTGAATTTTAACTGTGTCCGTGGACGTTTTCCGTAGGAAAGATAAGGACAGCGAATGCAGAATGAGTTAATGCAGCCAAAAGGATTAAAAGGAATAAAAATGGTGTTTACAAATATACCCGGGAAAGGAAGCACTTGGGAAAAATAGGTCCATAAATAAGTAAAGGGGATTGAAATCTACTGCGTGCCAGTCTTATAAGACGGAGGTGCGGGATTGCTTTTTTCTATCTGTCTTTTACGTGAAAAATAACAAGGAAATGTAGAGAGTTGTGATGATTTTCAGCGGGAGCCTGTAATGGTGCGGCAGGGAAGGAAGCCTGGGGATGGCAGTGCTGGGGACTCTGCAGGGAGTTCTCCAGGGGATCCTCAGAAGCCCCGGTGGCCTAGCACCTCAGCTGGGCATGCTTGCTCCTTGCCGACCTGCTCCCTGGCTGCCGGGCCGTCCGCATCCCAGACTTTCCCTTCCAGCGCGACAGTGCGTCTGCTACACAGAACCACTTGCACTATCTAAACAAGCCACATTCTCACACATTCCTAGGCTCTCTCCCCTTCCTGGACTGGAATGCCCTCCTTCTGTCGTCATCTAACTTCCCGTGCCCCCACATCACCTGTGCTCTGTCCCACCCCGTTTTCCAACCTGGAAAGCCAAACCTTTTCCCTCATCCCATCTCCCAAATCCACGCCCCCAACCACCTTCAGCTCTGTGGCTTTCCCCTGTGCGTCTCCAAGCCTCCGTGACTCACCTTCCTGCATACCTGTCTTTCTCCCACGGGCCCAAGAACTCCTAGAGGCCTGGGCCAGCTCTTTTCCCTCTGTGGTCCTGGCATCTGTGTCAGTGACAGAAAGACCATCAGACTGTCCGCTACCAAGCATCTCCTTGGGTGCATGGAAACCTAACCGTGGCCACGCCCCGTCTCAGGCCTGTGAAGTCAGGCCTCTCGGGGTTGAACCTGGCACTGGCACAGTGTGAAAGTCCCCCAGGTGAGCCTGATGCCCAGTGAGGGTGCAGACCACTGGGACACCGGTCCTCCCAGTATGATGCCCAGACCAGCAGTGTCGCCAGCTCCTGGCAACTTGTTCAGAAGGCACTCTCTCCAGCCCACCCCGGACCTCCTGAATCGGAAACTGGGGTGGGGCCCAGCAATTTGAATGTTGGGAAGCCTGCCAGAAACTTCTGTTGTTGACTACAGGTTGAGAGCCTCACTGTACTGGACACATTGCCAATCAGCAGCCACCGAGTGGGGTCCCTGAGGTTTGACCCTGACAAACCAGTCCTCAGCCTGCCCCGCCCATCATTCTTCCCAGAAGACACGCAGTTGATCAAGCCGTCGTTTTGGAATCTTATTTTCTCTGTTGCTTCTATTTCTTTTCCGCAGGAATCGATTAATAACCAACCCTGTTTAACTCGTGGGACTTTTCTGTGGGTTGGCTATCCCCTGGAGAGGGACGTTTGCAGACTTTTCCTCACGCTCACATTGCAGCTGGAAGCCTGAGGCAGGCTTAGTGGCAAAAGCCCCTTTACTAACCGAACTCTGTGTCCCCAGGCCGCCTCCCTTTCCCTTCCAGTTACTGCCTAACTCTCTATTTCTTGAGGCTCTTCTATTTTGGCACCAAAAAAAAAAAAAAAAAAATAGGACAAGTCTTCATCTGTTGTCTCTCTTGCCTCGCCCCCACCCAGCTCAAACAATTCAAACTCAGTGTATCCAGCAGTGAACTCTTAATTCACCATTTTCCTCTTTTAGACAGTGAAGGGAGCCCCCACCACCTGTGGGGGCTCAAAACAGAAATCTGGGTTTCTCCCCAATTTCCTCTCCCTCATTCCGCATCCCATCAATCGCCAGGCGCCATTAATTCCACTTCCTGAGCATCACTTAGAGCTGCCTCCTCTCCTCGGTCCCACTGCTCCCTTCTTTGCAGCTATGATTTCTCGTGGGGATCACTCCCTGAGCCCGCTGCCCGCCCTTCTCGCTTCCACAGCTTGAAATCCTTCTGCATCGATCCGTTACCTTTCAGGAGAGAAATCCCAGCTCCCTGTGTTTGCACACAAAGGCCTTGCTCTCTGGCTCGGCTTCACCTGATCCCTGGCCTCCTGTCCAGGGCTTGTCTCCTGGCCGCTGGGCTCCAAGGGGTTAGACCCACCTGCCCTGCTGTGCCCATAAAAAGTCAGGACTTGGCTGTCCGGGGACTGTACTTCCCCACATCTTTCTCCAATCTGTTCATATTTACCCTTCAAAATTGGCTTTCTTCCGCCTCTTCTGCAAAGCATTCTTTGGCCTCAGAGCGCTATGGGTCCATAATACCCGAAATAGTCCCCCACTGAGTACATTTCACCAAGTGTGTGAGTTTCCTAGGACTGCCATAAAAAGTGCCACAAACCTGGTAGCTCAGCAAGAGAAACGTACTGTCCCACAGTTCTGGAGGCCGGAAATGAAAGCCAAGGTGTCGGCGGGGCCTTGCTCCCTCGGCAGCTTTCCTCTCTGCCCGTCTAGCTCCCGGGAACCCCAGGTGGCCCTCAGCAGGTGCAGCGCTCCAGTCTCCACCCCCATCTCCTCGCGGTGTTCACACGCACGCCTGTGTCTCCACACGGTCATCTTTGTGCAGAAACCTACGTCATTTTGGAGTGGAGACCCACTTCACTCAGTATGACCTCATTGTAACTAATTCATCTTCACGGACCCTATTTCCAAGGAAGATCACGTTCCAGGTCCTGGGGCCTACATACACTATGTGGAAAGGATTCACAGGGCTTCTACCCTTAAAGGACAAACACTAGGTGGGGAAGGTACCAGAACAATCAAGTAACACACGCAGCACAGCGTACATACTGGTCATGAAAAGCGCAGTGAGGGAAAACAGGACTCATCGAGAAGGACTGAAGCCAGGAGACAAGCAGGTAACTTGAAATGTGGGAACTGGGGCTTCTGAGGCTGGGTGCAAGTTGGCCCTGAGAGACGAGAAGGCACCAGCCGGACCCGGAGGGAGTACGGGCTTCCGAGGGCCAGCAGCCCTGGGTGGGCCTAGGGAGGAAAGAGCCCAGCCACTTCCAGGAACTGCCAGCCACCATGGCTCAGATACAATGCGCGGGGAGAGAGAGGCTGCGGATGAAGTTGGTGAGGTGGGCAAGGGTGGGGAGTAGGGGGCTTGCTGGCCAGGACTGACTTTAAAGCAGGAGAGTGACATGATGCAGTTTGTGTGTAAAAAGGCCCCCTAACCCAGGGCTTAGCCCTCGCCCTCTCAGACAGACCGTCATTGACACACACGCTCGAGGACCGCGGTCCTTTCTCCAGAGCTCTCACACCAACCGCGGTTATATTCCCATTAATATAAACTCCATGAAGCAGAACCTCACTGTCTTTACATTTGTTCATCTCTGAACCCCCAGCACACAGAGCTTGGCTCATAGCAGCCGCTGAGTATATATAGTGAATGAAGGAAGGAAGGAAGGAAGGAACGTTCTTACCTCATTTATCTTCTGTATGATTTTTGGCAATTTAACCCGTCTGAGCCTCAATGACCTGATCTCTGTCATAGGGATAAGGGGTGAATTATAAGTGATTGATCAGTGGCCTTGTGGGCATTGCTGTCTCTTCTGCCCACATGACCCCTCTCTTCACTCCCAATCAATCTCTGTGCGTCCTCCTCTTGTAATTAACCGTCAGCCCTCTGGCAGCACTATGGCAGAGGGGATACACTGAGGTCACAGCAAGGACTTCGGCCGTTGAGAGCAGTGGGCTTGAGCCCTGGCTCTGCCCCGTGTTAGCTGTGAGACTTTGGCTAATATTATGTAACCTCGCTTCCCCCATCTATTGAATGGGAATAATATAATATCTGTGCCTCACGTGTTTTAATGAGAGTTAAGTGGAATAATAAACGTAAAGCATCGGGCCCATTGACTACTAGTAAATGCCCAGTAATTAATGGCTTGTGCTTGCTCTGTCATAGAAACGGACGCACAAAATGCTATGGATTGTTTACGTGTCACTCCGATCCCCTGAGACCATGATGGGCGACAGGGACCCAGCATTTTATCTGCATGTCCCAGAGCAGGGCACAGTGTCTGGCCCACCAGAGGTGCCTGATAGCTGCTTGAGGGATGACTCATTACGTTAACGAAGTCCTTGATGGCAGAGACCATCTATTAATCACTTCTCTGCCCCTTGACAGTGTTTACAAAGTGTGTTTTACGTGGCAGTTGGTTAATTAGTATTTTTCAAGTTAATAAATACGCGAATAAGTGAATGAGGGGTTCAATGAATAGCGAACCTTGCTAAGTATATGTTGAATTGAAACCAGTTAGTAAATAGGAAAGGACTTTGGGGAAAGGGCAAACGCTGTTATGTGTAAGTCCCTGATGGATTGTATGATGTTTCCCTGGCATCTTTATCCTGTCAGATTCCCCCGACATTGCACTGTAGAAATGGAGGGAGCTTTCTCTTCTCCTGTACGTCCTCTGCCTCTTTATCTTTTCCCTTCTCTTACGTTAGTGCTGTTTGCTGTCCCGTCTTCTGGCTGCAGTGCGTGTGACTGTGGCGGAGGAGGGGGGAGCCTTCCGTTTGCACCCCATCCTTTTTGTACAGGCAGGTATCCCTTGGCAGTGACTAGGTGTTGAGCTGTTTTTCTTGTACAGAGATGGATTTGCACAGATCCGTTACCAAGCTTGCATCCTGTTCATTTGTGAGTAAACATGGGTGTCCAGGGATACCTGGCGCGGGCAGTGCCCATGGACAGGAGTAAGCGAGACTAACGAGCTTTCAGGGGGATTGAACTTGAGACCTTGACTGCATTAGCCCAGGGTAAAAATCAACTGAGCCTCCTTTTGATTCACAGTCTAGAGAGAATTGGCGGGGTGGGTGAGGGGGGGGTAAGTTACATTTAGGAAGTGACAAGTGTGTTGTAGTCATTGAGCTGGAACTGTATTTATTCATTTATTTAATCGCCTGTGAGCAATAGGAAAAGGGAGGCTCAGAAAGGTTAACCGTCTGGTCAGTTTCTCAAGGCTGGCAAGGGGCCAGCCCTCGGACTCCAGTGGAGACCTGCCCGACTCCAGGGCCCACCCACAAAAGCCGAGTCGTGGGGTGATTCACAGGCAGTCGTGGTCTGCAGGGGACCCTGCTCTCCGTGGCCGTGATCTGTGAGTTGCTTTCAGGGTCCGCAGTCGCTGCCAGGATGTTGAGAGAGGAGGAGGCAAGCGACAGTGAGTCCTGTCAGCCGTCTGACCCCTTCCCCTCAGCCCCAGTGATATTGCAGCTGTGGCAGTGTGTGTGCACGTGTGTGTACCTGTGTGCATAACGTGCACAGGCACATGTATGTACGTATGTATCCATATGGGGGGCATCTGTACCTGTGGACGCATGCCTGAATACATGCAAATCTCAAATCTGTATAATACTCTTTTAATGGAAATCTCGATCCACTGAAATCAAAAATGACTTAACAGTATAAAGAAACAAGTGTGCATCTGATACAACTGTAATGAGATCTGGGAATCTTAATTCATCAGTAAAGGGGACAGAAAGGAACTCGGTGTGCTTCCTCCCTCATGGTTATTCAGAAATTTCCAAAGGGGGCTCTAGTCAGTGCTTGGGCTAGACTGCAGTCACTGGTTTTATGGCTGTCGTCTTAACAGAGAACGTGACTCGTTCCTGAAGACTTCACTGGGGTGGGGCACGTGTGAGTGGGGCACAGGTTAGGTCGGGGATTTTTAACCCCTGTTGTACATGTTAGAATCATCACCTAACTTTCCCAAACTACCAGTGTGTGGTCCAGCCTAAGGATGCGGAATGGGAGCGTCTCAAGTTTGAGGTCCATGCCCATGCCCCCACCTCCCGCCATCCCTTACTCTCTGACGTACTCTGTGCCGATGTAAAGGTTTAGCGTGGATTCGGTATTTGTGATGTGTACGTGTGTGTGTGTCAGTCAGCACCCTGCAAGGCAACGGAACCCAAAGGATGCAGACCACCTAGAAAGAGGATTGTGATAAGGAACTGGTTCATACAGTTATGGAGGCTGGTGAACCCCAAGATGTACAGTCAGCAAACTGAAGACCCCGGAGGACTGATGGTATAGTTTCAGTCTGAGCCCAAAGGCCTGGAACCTAGGAGAATCAACGGGACAGTTGCAGTTTGAAGGCCAGGAGGCTTAAGATGCTAGAAAAATCGTGTTTTATTTTGAGTCCAAAGGCGGAGGAACCTGATGTCTCAGTTAGAAGGTCATTAGGCACAAAGAATTCTCCCTTTTACTCTGGGGAGGGTCCGCCTTCCTGTTTCATTGAGGCCTTTGACTGATCGAACGAGGCCCACCCACCTAAGGGAGGACAATCTGCTTTACTCAGTCTGTCAACTCAAATGTGAATCTCATTCAGACATAGAGACACCTAGAATAATATTTGACCAAATATCATGGCCCAGTCAAGTTGACACATAAAATTAATCAATATATGGATTTGTTTTCATTGCCAATTTTGCGGGACAAGGCTGTACCTTTGAATCCAGAAACTGGCAGGGGAAGTCGCAGCATTTTGTTTATTATTGCCGTTTAAAAAATAATTTTATATGCTTTTAAATTTTTTTTAGGAGACATCCTTTTTCAACGTTTAGAACCAGGATTCCTAGTAATGTGTGAATAATGGCTACCATTTATTCAGAACTTATTCTATCCGAGGTAATTATAAGTTATTTGCACACATTAAGTCATTAAATCTTGTGCAGTCGGTGGGCTGTTACTGTCCCATTTTATAGCTCTGAAGACTGAGCCACAGAGAGGCAGAAACTATGTCCATTTCCACAGTTCTGTCCTTAAATGAGATAACTTACGTTGCGCCTACCTGTGCGCACATACACAAAATACGGACCGTAACCGCGAAAGAAGAGTCGATTAAAAAATGAATAATCCAAGACTGTCCGGGATCCAAACTTCATTTCCACGCACTCTGCTCAGCGATGGGGAGCTTACGTGAAACAGGCTGTCCCTTGCGATTTCCATTCTACAAATGAAGACATTGAGGCTCCAGGGTGCCCTCCGTGGCTTGAGGCTGTGGCACCAGCGGGAGACTGGTCCGTAACTTCCGCCCAGGGCCCCTTCCCTGACACCTCAGTGCCGACAGACGTCATCTCAGGGTGAGTCAGGATGACAGCCTCCTAGAGGAGCACACACTGCTGATGCATAGTTACTGGAGGGAAAGGTAGGTGGGAGTGGTGGGGAAAGTTGGTACTCCCATGGCCTCTGTTGCCACGATCCCGTGGGAACCAGATTGGTAGCTGAGAGGGACGATGGGGAGGCAGTTTTGGGGCTTTGACGAGGAAGCAGACAGCATGAAATAACAACACAGAGGTGGGAGAGTCAGCGGACCAGGAAAACGTGATCTGACCATTAGGTGCTATGCCAAGCCCCCTTGAGGTCGGTGGTGTGAGACCTGAAACTAGTCAGCGTGGTTGCCAGCTGCATTCACTTGTGCAAACGCAGAAATGGAGCCGCGGGGGGTGTGGGCGAGTGTATCCAGTGTGGGCATGTTCCAGACAGTTACAATAAAGCAGCGAAGGTTCCGTGACAGGGGACTATGTTAATGGATCACAGGACTGAATCTGTGTAAAGAGGGGAGAGGTACGTGAGGCCGGTGAGAGTCAGGAAAACGGTGGTTGCGTGAATGCATTTGAAATCTCAGGAAGGTGGAAAACTGTCGTGGCGTCCGGAGGAGCGATCTGGGAGGGTCCTGTATTAGGGTTGTGGAAATTGTGACCTGGGGGAGATTGTCGATACTGGTTATCTAGGCTCTGACTGTGGGAGCGAGGGGCAGGATGGGATCATTTAAGGAGAAAAATTATAGCTTTGAGTGGTTTTAGAATTGAAAGGATCCTCTTAGTGGCTACTGAAGTCACCAAAAATTATGGAGAAGTGTCAGCGAGGACCGTGAGACAGGCTCTGAAATGGTGGTGGTGGAGGGGTTTGGAGAATGGGGAGGGAATTGGGGGCCGAGTGTTGTTGGCATGACTGGGGCCAGGAGAGGAAGTGGATGGAATAGTCTGATGTCAGGAATTAATGACCTTGACCAAGGGCCCAGAGCCATTAAGGGTAGAGCCAGGTTATAAACCTACTCAGTCTGGCTCCAGAGCCTACACTCCGAGCTTTGCTAGTTACTGACAAATGTTATTTTTCTGCATTAAAAAAAAAAACCTAAATAAATTTGTTTCGCTATTAGTAGACATTAAATAATGAATAAAATCACACCAGTGTTCAGTTCTTTATGTGAAATGTACACTTTGAAGGTAACAAGAGTTTGTGAAATATACCATGAACATCATGACCTGCTTTTAAAATGTAATGTCGGAAATGCATTTTCTACTCACCAGTGGGAATGTTAATTATAATGAATAATAATGGCCAAACTTGGGTTTGTTCAGTGTGGCAAGCGTCTATATGTTTGCTTAACAACTCTAGGTGCTATTTGATCCACACTTTATAGATAAAGATACTAGGGCTGGGAGAAATTAAGCAGTGTACCTGAGGTTGCATATTGCAGTGGACAACCTCTTCCAGGACTCAAACGCCAGTCTGTCCAACTCGTCACCTCATTTGTGATGTAGTCTAATTCTTTACTGAGCACCTGCTGTGTGATATTATGACTCCAGGCAGTGAGGATGTGGCAGTAATGACAGGCTCCTTTATATCTGATGGGGGAAGCCATTACTAAATATATAATGTATTAAGTATAGTTGTAGGTTATTAAAGGAGCCTGCACCGTACTTTATACAACAAGGGGGCATGACCTAGTCTTGGGGAACCAGGGAAGGCCTACTTTGGGAATTATTTTTAAGCCAGACTTGCAGAACAGTGGAAGTCATCTGCGTGAATGGGAGAGGGAGAAATTCCAGGTAAATAAACAACATATGCCAAGGTCTCCGGGCCTTAAAACGTCCTGTAGAAACGTCAGGCAGCCCCATCCTTGTCGTTGAACTTCTGACGAAGCCACAGGTTTACCAGGTAACCTAGGCGTCTGTCCTTGCTGTACGTCTCCCTCCCGGAAGTGTTGCCGATTGCGAAGATGGCAGCACACAACCATCGCCCCGTCTCATTGCTGGGTAGACTGAGGCACAGGGTGTGTCAGCCAGCTGCCTCTCTGGAGAAATCATGTTCACCACTTTTCTCCTTCTCCTGTGTCTCTTACACACTGCCCTTCTCCAGCAACATTTTAAAATAAATCCCTACCCTCTCTCTGTTTCACTGCTCTCCTCTTGCACGTGCATTTACCTTAGATAAGGGGAGAAAAAACCAAAAACCCAAGCATTTGCTCAAAAGCTCCCACACTATGTATGGATATGAAATCCTAAATCCTACATGAGGACCCGCTCTTATGAGTACCTGGGTGGGCATGCTGGAAACCATACTTCCAGCAGAAACTTAGCCTAATGTGGACCACGGACAAGATTAAGAGGGCGCGCTTTCATTTAGCTGGGGGCAAATCCCGGTCATTTGTAAAATCCTCTCTTTAGCAGCGGGTGGAGGAATATAGTTCAGAAGAGGCTCCTAGATCCTAGAAGCTCATCATAAAGTGCCTTTTCATTGCCTCCCGCTGAAACACTCATTCTGTCTACACTGAAATGTGTACATGCCCTGCATACATACCTACACGTAGCCTCTCTACCCTCCCACCTATTTTGCGTCTGTCTGTCTGTCTGTCCGTCCATCCATCCATCCATCCCGCACCTATTCCCCTCCTCCTTCCCCCATGGCAAGCTCTCCGTAAGGCAGCCCATCCCAGGCACACTGACTAAAAGCTTCCAACCTCTGTTTCCAGGTGTCACAGTTAGGTGGAAAGCTGGGACCAGCACTTAAGCAAAAGCATCCTTTGAAGGATTCTTGTCCTGAGCAGAAGCAGTCGCTTTCTGCACCGGGAAAGCCGCTGTGAAGGGGTTACCCAGGTCCTCGGTCAGCCTGGCCCTGCAGGGTGTCATCACTCAGTTGGGGCTAGGGTACATCCTTGTGGAAGAAACGCGCAAGTCACCAGCCAGGCCAGCGCCCAGCCCAACGCCAGGACTGAAGGGAAAAACCCCACTCAGCTGTTGTGTCTCGGGGAAGAGCAAGAGTTGAGAGACGCTGGACGCATAACAATTGCTAGCGCTTAGTAAAAACGGTACAGAAACTGCGGGTGTTGTGGGAGAGAGGGGGAGAGAAGAAGGGGCAAAGGAAAAATGGCTAATTGTCCCGGGCACACACAGTTTGCACGGGTGTCCTGCTGGCTGCTGCGTTTTCATGGCAGTGGCGCTCCTCTGGGGCACAGATGACGTGTTACTGCTTGAGGCTGAGCATGGGGGGCTGGGTCCCAGCTGGTTCCTGTGCTGGCCCCTGGCTGCTGGCCACTGGCCGCTGGCCGGCGAGGCCCCTGCCATCTGTAGCTGCCCGCGGACAGTCTTCGGGGTCTTGACTTGTCAGAATGAAGACATAAACAAACAAACAGACTCCCCTCTGAGCTTTGATTCTGCTGATTTTCCTAACCCAAGAAGATGCAACTGGCTTGCCCAGTGCTGGCCAGAGAACGCTGGCGTCCACACATCGAAGCCAAAGTCAGGAGACTGTGTGTTCCTTCCAAGTGCAGGCTTCACCTGGCCGGACGCTGTCCCTGAGCTCCCAGATGGGCGCTCTTCCCACAAAACTGTTGGCATAGTCAGCTCAGTAATGCCACCCACTCGGGACGGAGGCATCTCCTTTGTTGGCATGAGCAGAGACAAGTTCAGGCTGAAATTACTGTTTCGTTAGACTCTGGCCCTCCGCTTAGAGTGGCCTAGGTTGCTCATCTGACCCGAGGTGTCCCAGCGTGGGGCTCTCCAGGGATTATTCTTCCCTGATGAGCCCAGGGAGAGTCCCTCTGGGGTCTGAGCCTGCCAGGACAGGGCCTGGAGCTGCGGGAGGCCCTGTCGGCAGGACGTGCTACAGCCACTGTGATCAAAGGGAGCCTATTCAGTGAGAAACAGAGCCAGGAGAGGACAGTTCTACGGGCCCGTAACCCCTATTCCTGGCATCCCTAAGGCAACGTCCACTAAGCCTGGACGTGCGGTGCAACAATGGGCCTGGCCTTCGGTGAGGCCAGCTCAGTTTACTTACCCGGACACACAGAGGCCTCCCACACAGGCCTTCCCTTTCAGCTGGTCTCAGGTGACTCAGCTCCAGAGTGTCGCTGGTGCTTTTAGGTCCAGCTCTTCATCACTTTGTCCCTACCTTTTCCCGTCTGTCCCCCCGGAGAAGCTCCACTTGGTGTTGTCCCCCAGGTACCACGCCATACCCTGCCCACACCGTCCTTCCTGGCTCCCAGGATGCATGATCTGACACAGCCACCGTCACTGTTACCTAGCTTATCCCCCATAACTCCATCTGTCTTCCTTTTACTCATTCTCTTCTGTTTGTCTGGACGTACATGCATTTCTTCAGAAAGACTGTAGGTCCTTTGGAGGGGACGGATCTCTTCATACTGATCCCTGTTGTCTGGTACCGCTGTTCACCCACCGTAGGCCTTCCATCAATATTTGCTAAATAAATAAGAGTTCCCATTTCTCTGACAGACTGTTCCTGACTAGTGGGAAGGAAATGATTTAATTCTTTCTTATTCCTTTGCTGGAGAATTCTGCAACCGACTTCTCTTCCTCTTTCACAATGCACACTTTCTGTATATTTGGTGTCGACACTGTATAAATCAGTCTCCTGCCAAGTGATTGCTGGGTAGGACGTGGGTGGGGGGGTCTGGCCTTCCCGTGTCCCCATTACCTTCTCTCCAGCCAACACACATACACTTATAATCTGAGTTAAAGCCTGAGATTCTGCCATTGACTCAGCACCAGAGGGCAAGACGCCTCTTTCTCCAGGGAAACTGGGGGTGGGGGTGGGAGGGCAGTCTTCTTAGTATAGTATTTATAGTTGAGTCAGGTAACTAATAAATTGGCAGACTTAACAAATGCTTGTTTGACACTGAATACCAGACGCTGTTCTAAACACTTTAACTATATGAACTAGTTTCTCCCTATAGCAAGGTATTACCGGGTATTGATAGATACTAGGATTACCATCAGCCCTGTTTTTTAGATGAGGAAATGGGGACACCAGTGATTCAGGGGCTTGCCCATGGTCACAATGCGATCAGTGGCAAAGCTGGAATTTGCAATGGGCAGGCTGGCTCTAGAAGCCACGTCCCAACCACTGTGCCCTGCCGCCTCTCAGTGTGACCAGAGCAGGGCCCAGGCTGTGCAGCTGTGTTTTTTGAGTCACCTTTGTCACCATGTAGGTGTCTCCAGAGCAGGAAGTGCCTTTGACCTGCCCTGCCCAGCAACATGGTGCCACATGCTTTGTGGCCCTGGTCTCATGTCATTACCTATGACTTGAATATAGGTTTACTTATGTTATTCTATGCAATTAGTTGTTCATGTTGTAACCGTGCCCATCCTAAAAATTGGCTCCTCAAAATACATTTTCAAATAACCTAGGAACCATGCCAAGAATTTACTCTAATTGCACATTATACTGTACCAGTTTTGAGTACTAGAGATGACTCAAAGGCAAAATGTATGTTACTTGAAATCATTAAACTGATAGTAAATAAAATATGGTTTTCCCCAAAAGACAGCGAAAGTTGCATGTCTGTCTTCTCTCTTGGTTGCCCTTCCTAGGTGCCTCGGAGCATATGGGACCAATCACGATTTCTAGACTTTTTCTTGAATTAAGTCATATTTTTTTAGCTGCTCATAAATCACCACTTACTGTTCAACAAAAAAGAGTCAGACTTAAACCCCACTCTGTTGGTTCTTCTTCAATGAACGGAACAAAATATTAAAAAAAAAAAAATCATGGCGGAGAGCTGTTTGATGCAAGGGTTATTCATAGACAGTGTTTGGGTACTTTTTGGAGCCAATTCTAGTGGCCTCAGAATAGTTCCAAATTGAATTCCAGGAATAAAGTGTTTATAAATAGGGAGCATAAAAAATGAATGCATTCATCCCAACCGCTCCTGTGCGCAGTGCCAGCGGCCTCTCTTCGCAGCTGCCGCGTCCTTGGTTAGCTGGTTGGGTTAAGTCGGTGGTTCTCGACCTCATCAGACCCAACACCCTGTTTTATAACAAATGTTTTCTAACCCCTTTTATAGTCCTTAAGTGCAATTCACAAGTAATAACATCTCTGTACAAAAAAGGTCAAAAAATAAATACCATGCCTAATAAGAAGGTAATTTATAATGATATAATAATTACTTTAACGTGTAAATATTTTGGTAATATTAAAGTAGGAGAAATATAGTCAGGCGACATTGGCACCCAATGCGGATCGGCCACCGTGTCATCTACATAAGGACGATCTAGACCGACGCGGAACCTGCGCTGGTGGCCAAAGACCAAGAACGGCGCTGAAGACGGTGATAGGGTTTTCTGAAATTATAAACAGATGCTAAAATTTCTAAGTAATAATGCATAATCTTCCCCCCATTTCTGTGGTGGCTCTGCACCCAGAACATTCATTGCATGTTAAAATTGGGCAGGTGCTTTTTTGTAAATGGGGTTAGCAGCTAAGCTCAGGTAATGATCAGCAGCGTTTCACCATCGTAAATGGGCAACGAGATGCTCAAAAGTTTGGGGGACATGGGGACGCTTGTTGTTGGCGGCGCTGTCGGAGCACGGCTCCATCCTAACCTTCTTAGACCTGCCTTCTAAATGTACCCTCCTTCATTGTGTCATTCAACTGCCACAGATTTCCCAAAATGCCCTCTGTTGGGTGATACCCCCGCACCCCACTGACAACCACTGAGTTAATGCCTAGTATTAGCCCCCAAATAATTACGTTGATTTATTCTCCTGACTTTTTATCGTCCTCGAAAACTAAAGGCATGTCTACAGTAAAATCGTCAATAGCTGGGTTATTGGGTTAGTATAAACCCAATATGCAGGGACTGCATGTTCCATGAGAGCAAGGGCTTAGCTTGTCCAGTGCGCAAAATATCTAGTACCTAACACAAGTCCGTGCTTTGCTAAGTCTTGCTCGAATGAGTAAGTAATTGTGGGGTTGGACATCTTGGTTAGTGAAAAGGTAGGTACTCTTTGAAAGAAATGGTTTTGTTACTTTCAGGTATATCCAGCACCTACACACACTCACTGGGGGAGACTGTGGTTAAGGAGTGTTTTAAAAATACCATTTCCATAGTTTCTGTCTGAATCATGAGTGACATGAAAAATTTCGAAAGCACCTAGAACCAGAAGACCCAGAATCGTCACGTCATTCTAAAGAGGCGAACGTGTGGGGGACCCGCGTGAGCCTTGACCTTGGCTTCAAAGTTTTGCTTAATCTTTACAGTGGTCTGTGAGGCAGCTGTTACTAACTCTATTTTTACAAGCAATGACATAATACCCAATGAGACAAATAAACCGCCCTGAAGTCAGACAGTTGGTTCAACAGCAGAACAGCGTTTAAACTTGAACTGATTTCAGCGGCTTCCCTTTCCCCAACAAATCACGCTACCCCTCTCTGAAGTGAGGCAAAGCTAAGTTTCCGTTCAATCCGCGTCTGAAGGACCATGAATTATGGTGATGTGTGGTTCACCTTAATACAGTTCTACTCAATACCTGGTTCCAATCGTCATGTCCATTAAATTTCACTCTCCTCGTGGGTCAGTGATTTCTACATTGATCCTGCTCCTGGCTGAGCTCCAACCTTCAGGCTCTTGTGTAAACTGACATCAGTGAGATCCTTAAGGACAGGGACTCGGTCCTCGTTGTCTTTGGGTCTCCGGAATCTAGCGTGGTGCCCGGCACAAAGCGGATGGATGTTCAGGGGATGTTTGTTGAGTCGACTTTAATTGAATAATGTTTCTCCTTTTAGGCCTTGGCCTTACACAATATTTCAGCGAGGCTTTGACCTGGTTTTGGGAGAACAGCCTTCTGATAAAATATTCAGGTGAGTGGTTGTCTCGGGACTTGCTTCAGCATGTCTTCCAGCCCCATGCCTCCATTTGCCACCGAGCTTGCTTTCCTAGCGGTAAAGTGTAAGATGGCGAATGTTTTTACTGATCCTTTTGCCCTCCTGGTCGCAAAAGCGTTTGTCCTCCCAGTCGTGTCCGGGGACAGCATGTAGGCTTTTGCAGTCACACAGATTCTGTCTGGGTCCTGGCTTCCTTCCTTGCCTGCTCTCCGAACCCCAGTTATTCACTTAACCCCTTGGTGCCTCCAGTTCCCACATTTGTTAAATGAGGCTACATTACCTGCCTGTTGCCATTGTTAGGGGGATAGGAGATAATGCAGGGAGAGCCCCTGGCACAGAAACTGTCATCAAGCACGCAGCCCACCCTCCCTTTCTGCCTCTCCATTGTGCATCTTTCTAATTCACACCTTCCTCATCAAACCTTATGTTGCTCAGAATGAATCTCTCCCACCCCTGCCTCCCCCTTTTCTCAGCTCTACTTCATCATTATTTTCTTTTCTCTACCACCCTCCTGATGAAATTGGATGTTTCCATTCCCTCTGAAATTTCTACCTCTGGACCCGGGAATAGCACATATTAGAAAAGTCAACAAGCAGAGGAAGAATTTGGATCCCGGCCATGAACTATTGGATTTTCATAAACTTTTAATTCACACCAGGCTTTAGCTGGAACACATCTTTATTTTCAAGCTAAGATCTAATCATCCATTTATTTTGTCCACTTATCCTCCACTGAACCTGCGTCTGTTGACTCCCCACCGCACGCCATGGACTGCACTTGGTCTGGCGTTGTGCCTAGGAATAGATCACACCCCCCCCCGTGAGAGCGCCCTCTGGTGGCGGAAGCAGATAGTCCTGCAGGAGTGTCTGATGGCAAGGGATGCGCTAAGCTACCAGAGGGTGTCACAGAGGAATGGTGAGCAGGCCAGGCCAAAGTTGCTGCTTTTCACTGAATGCACACAGTGTGCTGAGCTCACAGATTCACTGCTGCCTTTCCAACTCCCTCCCCCAAACCCTCCTGTCAGCCAGTCCTGGCCCAGGTGTTAGTTTTGCTGCTGCATTTGCTTCCGGACATGGCTCCTTCCCTGCTGGCTGGGGATGGACGGGACTTGGCCACAGCGGTGCTCTCCTAAAGCGTGCCCCTAGCAAGAGTGCAGATTTACAGCATCGCCGCCTGACAGGGCCTCCCCTTCCCCTTCTCTCTCCTGATTGTCTCTCCTGGGGCAGGCCGAGCCGCATTTATGGCATTGGCTACAGGCTGCTTTTGAGGATTTCTGCTACACGAGAAGTCAGCTATATTCCTTAGACTCTGACTTGGGCATTTAAACTTTCCAGCAATGGTTTAGCGTTTGGCTCACTCCCCCCCGCCCCCATTTGTTCCACTGCTGGCCTGCCAGGACCTTCCGAGGGTGATAACAGTAAGGCTGGTGGAGTCGGGCTGATTACCGCAGATTTGTTCCCGCTCCCCTAAAAGTCCGAAACTAACCTTCTGAAAAGGACCTTCCTGAGATTGCTATTAGAGCAGAGCTGGCACAAAAACTGTTTTTGTCCCCACAAACGCCATTTGCTCTTTTCGGGTTTGTTAGCCGCCAACCGGATGTGCCACCGGGGCTCTGCAGAGGGGATCAGCTGTGCGGTTTGACCCAGGCCGTCTGCCCTCTCGGGAGCCCGTGTGTTAATCAATAAGTGATTAATCATTTTGGTCACTGGCATGACAGTAACGAATCTCTCAGATGAAATCAATGGGTCATGATTTCCTGGTTTCAAGAATTACGAACTTGAACCGAAACCACTCTGAGATCTGAGCAAACAAGTGCCAGTGACCTGGAAAAATCCCATGACCTGGTCAGTGAGCATAATTTCTTAAAGGAACTCCTGACTAGCCACTGGCCATGGTGCTCACCAGTGATTTCTGATGAATTCCAAGCCAGTACATGTTTCTCTGGACTATGGAATGAAATTTAAATTTTGACATTCAACGATCTCCACAGTTGAATGCCAATGTACAACTCCCTTTTAGTAGTCTGCTTTTCTCCTGTAGAACCTTCCCTTCTTAGCTCTGTCTTCTAACTGACGCACTGCCCCCAAAACACGAATATTTTTTCACCTGTGTATTTGCCCCCTTACTCTTTCCTTCGACCAGAAAGCATATTCCCTGCCTGGTGTGAACACTGCCTGTTGCCGTGGTCTAGACCAGGTCTTAGCTAAACTCAACACCGGCAGAGCATCTGCTATTACAAGGCATTGTTTTAGGTGCAGTAGCTATGACCAGACAGATAGACTGAGATAGTTCCTGACCTCACGGGATTGATGGGCCCATCCAAGTATCGTGCTCCAACCTTGACCGTCCATGAGAAGAATCCCCAGGGTGTTTTAAAATCACCAATGATCTTATCCAGCACAAACCAATTCATTCAAAAGTTCTGGGAGGGAGGACCAGGGCATGAATGTCTCTTAAAAAGCACCATGGTAATTCTGGTCTGTACGGAGCATTGAGAAATACTGTTGTTGAGCCTTTGCAGCCCGTAACGAGTTTCCCCCTCGAAATTCCTGTGACATGCTGGCTGTAATACTCATTTATCAGTTATTTTATTTCATATTTATCCTAAGTTGCCTGTTTCTACAGTAGAATGGTTGTCTTATTGAGGGAAGGGGCAGTATCGTGTATGGCTTTAAGTACTCAATATCCAACATGAAATTTTGAACACAGCAGGTCTTCAACAAGTGTCTGTAGACGACCATTTCAGGTTTTCCTTAAGAACTTGGAACCAGATTAAGGAAGGACCTCCTCCTCCAGCTAGCCTTGGTAATCTGCAATCCCGAAGAGCCTAGGAGGGGTTCAGGCTGGACTCCGAGGGTCCCAGGGGAGAGACCGAGTCATCTCACCAAGCCCAGTCTGGTGCCAGAGATGTCCTTTCCATGGTGGCTCAGGTCATTCGATCCCACGGGACCCTCTAGTGGCAGGCATTGCTGCAGACCAGATTTCTCTCTTAGAGACCTTCCTCCCACACGTGTACCTGCCTCCCAGGGACCAGTCCCGCCTGGAATGGCCTGTTCTGGGACAGGGGAGGTGCCAGGTCATGAGCGATTTGTCCGTTTCCCCACGTTCTCCTGCGTGCCCAGCCGCAGTAGAGCACCGGCCCGTTTCCCCTCCCATGCTCTCTGGTTAGCATTTGCATCTGAACAGAAGTTTCCAGCTCTAGTTTAACAAGGCCGTGTGCCGGACTCAGCCTACCGCTGAGCCACCAACTGTGATGGTCCCCACCAGCTGTCACGAGTGAAAGCCCAGCTTGGGAAAGCATTCCAGATGCTTACCCGACTTCTCTTGGGTGGCTTTTTGAGGTTGTTCCTGCCAAATCGACATGAATGAGGGACAGATGAGGTTTTAGGACACAGCTTTTCTCTGACAGCTTGTGCTATATTTGGTTTTTGGAGTTACTAGATTTTGCAGATAAAAGGAAATTTTAGAATTTCATTGGCCCAAGCCTGCATGGGCCGGGGAGCTGCTGAAAGCCACACCGGAGAAATCAGACCCACCCCCATCTTTCCCACTTAAGGGAGGTGACCGTGGAGAGGCTGCTGAATGCCTTAATCTACTAGGAGACAAGTGTGCAAAATGGGGCCAAATGACCAAACTTGGAGGGCCGGTGTGTGGCTAACGGAGGCAGCCCCGCAGAGCACCTGTCCCTTTGAGAGCTGTCAGGAAAGGTGAGTCTCACCCCATGTCTGACTGAGCTTCCCCTGCAGGGCTTCACTTTGACCCTGCCAGAGATGGGAGATGACACTGTCTTTCTTGTGAACCTGCTACAGTGCCATGTCTCAGAAGCTACTGTGCACTTTGGAAGTTCCTTCCATCCAGCGTCAAGCCCAGATCCATCTTGACCGTTAAATCCATTCCCACCCCGAGGTTCACCCATACCTTGCTCTCAGGGAAGGACCATCTTTATCACCGCTCCTACCTTTCCATTTGAAAATTTGAGCTCTCTCCCAGTAGCCTGGGCAAACGAAAGAACAGTCTACTTATTGATCAGTCCATAAATATTTATAGAGTGACCTCCTTGGGCCAGAAATTGTGTCAGGACAACCTTTACCACCACTCCTACCTTTACATTTGAAATTTGAGCTCTCCCCCAGTAGCCTGGGCAAACGAAAGAACAGTCTACTTATTGATCAGTCTATAAATATTTATAGAGTGACCTCCTTAGGCCAGAAATTGTGTCAAAGCGCTGTCCTCTGCCATCCAAGAGCGCACATTCTTCTGAGTGGTGGACACACAAGAAGATGGGTGCAATTCATCATGTCACGGCAGCCACGGAGCGTGTGCATGTGCGCGGAGGAGAGAGTCCCTTGCTCAGGCGGATGGTTGAGCGTGGAGTTCCTGGAGGGCTTCCCGGAAGGGGCAGGACTTTAACGGAGTCTTAAAATGAGTGGGACTCCAGCAAAGAAGAAAGGGGAGAAAGCCCAGGAAGGTGAAATACTAGGAGCAAAATCAAAGAGGTGACAAATGAGGGCATCTTTAGGGACAAAAGTCAGATTGCACTGTTGCAGCACAAAGTGACACCTTTGGAGAAATGAACCTTGTTCTGTGGGCTCGGGTGCCATTGACAGTTTCACTTGGGGAAAGATGTCATTTGCGTTTTCCTTGGAAATATTATTGCGTGCAGAGTGGGGAGGGGAAAACAGAGATGGATGGGCATGGACCCCTCTCTTCCCAGAGAAAAATTCTCCATCAGAAAGTGCTAGAACTGCCAACCGTTCCGTAAAATCTGTTACGTAAATTCTAAGCCCCAGGCCACGGATTTGCTCCTGCGTCTCAGTGCAAAATTTCTAATTTTAAAACCAAAAGAGAAAACAGAAACTCTGTGTCCCAATAAACGCTCTCCTCCCTGGTACCATTCAAACTTGGACCTGTTCTTCTCTCTGAAACAGTCTGTGATGCGTAGCGCCAGTGGGCCCCGTGCCCAGCCTGCCCATGGTAGTGTTGCCATCTCAAGAATGTTCTTTACAAAATGCAACATGAACGCAACAACTTGCATGTTGCTGCCTCCAACCCACATTTAGCCTCAAAATCCCAGATTCCAGGCACCTTGGGGCAATTTCTTGCCCTGAATTTGGGCCCCTTCATCTTGTCCGATGACAAGTGCGCACGTGTGTCTAAAGGGGGCTGACAGGCCTTCAGTTTTGCAAGCTGCTTACATGAGAGTTGAATGGTGGGTTTCATCTGCTGTGCCCTTAGCAACGGGCTTCCCTTACCTGGTGCAGAACCCTCCCTGCACAAACCTAGCCCACCTCACACCCCTGTGGGTGGGAAGAGTTGCGTGTCCCCTTCAGAGCTGCCTGATGCAGAGGTTGGCCCCTATGGGTCAGAGAAGGGACCAAGAGTAACGGTGTGAGGGGGGGAGAATTCCTAGACCCTGGCCACCTCCCGCTTGCTTAGTGGTTCTGCCTCTCCCGGGACACCTGTTTTCTCACTGCTGCCCTTTGTGCCAAGGACTGTCATCAGGGAGTTGGGTGAGCCTCGGTCAATGGGCGTTCTCTGTGGCCAGCATTCTAGAGAGGACTACATTTCTCCTACAGGGGCTCACGCCACCCACCCGGCTTTCCGGCATCTCAGGGAGGCTTGGGAGCAGAGAGGGGTGCCCGCAGGTTTGGGAGAGAAAGGAGCAGGGTTCAGAAGGGGTCCTCTGTGACCATCACGCCCGTGGGGCCCTGCGGGGCTTTGTTGAGTGGGGTGCACCCTCCCGGTGCTCCTCCCTCCCCGTGGGATTGGAAGGGGATGACGACTCCAGGCTGCCACAGCCCTGCGATGTCCCACCCACATTGGCTTTTATCGCGTAGACTAGGTTTGACTGTGAACACAGCACTTGAATGCCTTTAAAGTAAAATGAATGAATGAATGAGCAAACAAATTATCTCTCATGGTCTCTTGAAGCTTTCCCTTGAAATGCTGATCGATTCTTTTATTCCTTTTAACCCACATTAGGAGAATAAAAAAGATACCCAAATCCTGCCCAGCTCCCCGAAGTTAAGGCCATTAGCTGAGGGCGTGGGGAGGAGGGCAGAGAATACTTCTGGGCCTGTCTCCTTCATCCCCTTCTTTCCTCTCTGGCTCGGGGCTTTAGGATTTCTGTTCCCATCACTCGGAAGCTGGGGAAGGGGAGGTTTTCTCCTTCTTTCTCCTGGGTAGGGTTCCTCCAGGCACAGAGCGAAACCATCGCCACCACTGCACGTGTGCAAACCGGGGGCTGGGGCGGTGGGGGGCGGCATGTCTTTTCAATTAAAATGCTTCCCATTATATCCGACTTAAGACTGGGGAAGCCTGACTTCAGATCTGAAGGAATCTGGAACTCGATTTCATTTGACTTGATACAAAACAAACCTAACGGCTGGTGAGTGGGTGCCGTGCCTGGGCGTGCAAGCAGGAGGGGGCCACTCTGCCTCCCCCACACTCTGTCATCTCCCCACAAGATGGCCATCAGCTCTCCTTTCTGCAGGGGATGTGCGGGCTGAGAAGGTGCCAGGTCCTCCCATGGGGGCGGTCGTCCCCCTGCCCTAACCACCTGGCGTTGGGTGTCCCTGCAGATTCACCTACACCCTCGGAGAGGGCATGTGGCTGCCCCTCAGCAAGAGCTTCGTGATCCCACCAGCCGAACTGGCCATCAACCCCTCAGCAAAGTGCAAGACGGACATGACAGTGATGGAGGACGCTGTGGAGGTCAGGTGAGTCCGGCTTCCGGCTGCTGAGGCCTGACCCTAGCTTAAGAGGTGGAGGGAGAGGAACCCTGACCAGCTGAAAAGAGAAGCTGGCGGGCTGTCTTCGTGTTCCCCTGCCAGGGCCCACTCAGTGTGGGCCGATACCGCACACCCCAAGGCTCAGGCACGGGGGAAGGACATGAAAGTTGCACCTGTAAGCACGTCCCACCTCCCCTGTGGGCAATAATATGCTAATTTCCTAACCCAACTGAGGCCTCCTTCTTTGACCAGGCGTTACAACCTTGGCTCGGTTCCCAGATATGGAGAATGTCTATAATTTGTCAGTTCAAGGCTTAGAGTGCAGTTGATCTTGAATATTTGTAAGAAAGAGTGAGACATGACCTGATTGGCCAGGTAGGAATGTGGAATGGGATGCTGCTTATTGCATGCGGAGACCCCATGACTCCTCCCCACTCCCACCATTCTCCCCACAGAGAGGAGCTGATGACCTCGTCCTCCTTCGACAGCCTGGAGGTTCTCCTGGATTCCTTCGGGCCCGTGCGTGACTGCAGCAAGGACAACGGGGGCTGCAGTAAGAACTTCCGCTGCATCTCGGACCGCAAGCTGGACTCCACTGGTTGTGTGGTAGGTCTGCCCTGTCAAGCTTGTAATGGGGACAGGGCGGGGCTCAAGATAAGACACAGTGCAGATCTACAGATGAAAATACACTGTGAATAAGAGAGAGGGTCAAGAATAATCCTCCCTCATTGTAACCACCATCCAAATTACGAGTTTTCTCTTGACAGAAATGAGAAGCTCATCACCAGTCAGTGGGTCAAGAAGTCTTTACGGCGTACCCGCTAGGTGACCTGCAGCTATCCAAGGGAGATCTCACGAATTATAGAGCGTGATTCTTTCTTTCCCGTCTAGCAGCGTAGTTGGTGGGGGACACCCCCAAGTGATTTGAGAAGTACTGAACTGCTTCATATTGATATTGCCTCTAATAGGAAATGTACAATACTAACTCTAATAGGAAATTTTAGGGGGTGGGGAACCCTACCTTTGTCTAGAGTCAAATTACATTGACTGTAATAGGAAATTTTAGGAGAACCCTACCTGGGTCAATTATACCAACGATGGTATAGAAAAAATTAAAGTATGCCCTGTTTGAGACCAGGGCAAGGAACTTTGCCGAAGGGGGTTGTCTGCATTGTTATCTGTGTAGACTTCGGCCCCGTGTAAAACCTGCAGTGCCTATGAACTAGCTTGGACTAGCGCGGACCAGGGTGCCTCCCGTGCTGCGACGTGAAGCCCGATCGAACCAGGCAGGTGAATAGGGGGCAGTTGCAGATGGCACCATCTGCTGCTGGGGCCTTTATGTTGTCATTTTCCTACCCATGACGCTGTTGTCTGCTTCTAGCCCTTTCCTCTTTTAAGGGCAGAATGATGTAACCCCCACAGAGAGGCGAGGGAGCTAGAGGAGAAGGAAGGCCGGAAAGCCAGGCACGGAGTGGGCACAAAGGCAAGGGCAGGCGATTCACGGAGACGCGTTGCTCGGCAGTGTCTCCAGGGCAGGGCCAGGAACTCCCAGCTCTGGGGACCACAAGGGGGCCTCATCCTGCTGGCAAGTCTGACAGTTGTGCTTCCGTAAGGGGACGCAGAGCGGGGGCCAGCTGGGAGGATGCTGGGCCGGTCCCGGCGCTCACACCCTCCTCTTCCCAGTCTCTGGGCACCTGCTCTGCTCAGGAGCGGTTATGCGTCAGAGAGGGCTGCGCACCTGGAGGCCAGGCGGTGCTCTCTCATCTCAGCCCCAAGGGCCTCCCAGACTTTCTCAGATCGGGTAGAGGTGACAGGAGCCTGATTCATCAGAGCCCATGAAGAAAAGAAAAGGGAAAGAAAGCGAACTAAGGGGCAGGTACACACGCACAAAGGACACACACAGAGGAAGATGCTCTTCGGGCCAGGTCTTCCAAAGGCAGCCAGGAGGTCAGTTCATGCCCCGCTCCCCGGGGCTGGTCCACTTGCAGATGTCTTCAGCAATGAACTTCTTATCGCAGTCCCTCAGGAGACAACTTCACTGTCTAATGAAGTCCCAGCTGAGACACTCGTATGTGTGTATGTATATATGTATGTATGTATTTTTTTATTACTATTCAGCCTGCATTTCTTCACCCAGATTCCAGCCTATCACTTTGCATTTCTCTCTTGGGTCATTCTAAGAAAACACTGCACAGGTGTGAACAGCCCTGCCAACCCAGGCCAGCCCGCATGAGTCTGAGCTTGCCCCCGCACTCACGCGCATGCACACAGATAGGCTCCCCGCCTCTCCCCACTGCTCTGCCCCTTTCCCGAGGCCCTAAGGGTCTGCCCGTCAAAAGCCGCCTGTAAGTGACCCAGCTCCTTTTCCTTGGCAGCGAGCTGTGTGGACGGAGTCCTGTCCTTTTAACGCCGTGAGCTCTGAGACAAAGCTAATAGGGATAGTTCTGATGACTGTGCCTTTGCAGTAAGAGCTGGAGCCACAGCAGAGAGCCACCCAATCACACCCGGGCTTGCCATTAGCATACTTTGAAGCCACTGGTCCACGTGGCTGTTGGAGGGAGGTGGAGCTACGTGGACTGGCAGGCCATTCAGTGGACTGTTTTCCATTGGTTCTGAAGCACAGATGCAGGTGGGCTGACGGGCTGGGAGCTGATGGGCCATATCATGACTCTTGTGACCCTACTGAGAAGCAGATTAGGGCCTTGACTTTGAGCTGACCTGACTCCCCTGGGCCTCAGCATGGTCCCCCAAGCCCTGGTGTGTAGCAGAGCGGTCCCGTGTCGTCTGAAGGTAGACCTGGACAAAGCTATCAAACTGTGCCAACTGCCTTTGTCCTCTGTCCTCTGTCCTCACACAGGAACCTCACCATGCGGTTCTGTGGGTGTGAACTGAAAGGCTGCTCGGGAAAAGGCATGCGTTCATGAAAAGAGAGGGAGAGGAAGGCATCAGAGCCCCGTGGCCCTTCAGAAGCCCGGGAGAGGGTGTGGGAAGAGATAGAGCACCTCTTACTCTGCTGTTGAATGCACGGCAGGCTGGCGGCGGGGCGGGGTGCGGGGCGTTGCTCCACCTCAGCTGCCTACCTTCTTTCTAGGAAGGCAGAACACGTTTCTCAGTTCTGCACGGACTCCCACAGGGTTAATTGCCATCCAGTTAATTGCCCTATTGTTTATATGGCCTCTGAGGACAGGAAACAAGCACCCGTGAAAGGCACAGACCTGTGCCCGCCCAGCCTCCAGCCTCTGTTGCGCTGTTCCAAACCAGCACACTCTCCGCCGAAAGCGGGGATGGCTGACCCGGTGGGAGGCTTCCCAGAGCAAAAGTCAGACCCCCTCCGCTGGTAACTGGGCCCTACTTTTACTCTTGCCTTCCTGTGTCAAGGGGAGCGCCGTAGTCTCTTACCTGGAAGGCATAAGAGCATCCACGTTCTGGTCTGTGGAGCCCCTCAGGGTCCTGCAAAGTTACTGTATTAGTGTCCTGTTGCTGCTGCAACAAATTACCGCAGGTCCAGTGGCTTAAAGCAACACTCATTTATGTCTTACAGCTCTGCAGGTGAGAGTCCAATATGGGTCTCACTGGGCTAGAACCAAGGTGTCAGCAGGACCGCACTCCTTTCGGGAGGCTCTAGGGGACAATCCATTACTTTGCTTCTTCCAGCTTTTAGAGACCGCCCACCTATTTTTGGATTATGTTCCCCTTCTTCCATTCTGAAAGCTGCTACATTGCATTTTTCCGATCAGTCCTCTGCAGCCCCCTCTCTCTTCTCTTCTGTGTCCCCTTTCTACTTTTAAGGGATTACATGGGCTCACCTGGGTAATCCAGGATAATCTCCCATCTCAAGAGCCTTCACTTGACCTGCAAAGCCCCTTTTCTCAAATATAAGGTGGCATGTTCACAGGTTCCGAGGATTATGCTGCAGACATCCTTGGGGGCCATCAGTGGAAGAGGGCAGCGGGACAGACTCGGTGGGCAGGGCTGTGGCCCAGCTGCTCCCAGCTTTAGCCAAGGCATCCTCATTCTTATCAAGCCTACCTGCCGAAGATTAATGTAAAACTTTGAAAGTTTAGAGCCCTGGCTGGGTAACTCAGTTGCTTCGAGTGTTGTCCTGATGCGCCAGGGTTGCAGGTTTGATCCCCGGTCAGGGCACAGACAAGAATCACCCAGCGAATGCAGAAACGAGTAGAACAACAAATTGATGTTCCTTTCTCCACTCTCTCCTCTCCTGCCACCCTTGCTCCCTCCCTCCCTCCCTTCCCCTCCATCTCTAAAATCAATAAAATAAAACAAGAAAGGTTGGAAATGATTTCCAGTGCTAAAACATAGTGGAAAGCCCACGCTGTACTGTCCCGCCCTCATCTTCACACTCGTCCTGAGAGGGGCCCCACGTGCCTTTGACTTGCGACACATCTGCATGTGCTCAGGTGAGCGGCTGAGCCTTGGAAGGCGGGAGGTCGCTTGCCAGCTGTCTCGTGTAGAACACATGACCTTCCCTGCCAGATCATTATGCTCTAATGAGCTTTGAATTACCCAGTGACCCCGCTGCCCTTCTGTCCACACGCTGTCCACAGTGGTTGCCCACCAAATGTGTCATTTCACCTCTCCTGGAGCGCAGATGTGCAGAGACCATTACTGATGACCCTCTCCCTTCCTCTCTGTAGGACAGAAAGCAGCAGAGTGTGCCCCAGAGACTTGCAGCGATGGGGACGGGGTGGGGGGTGGTGCGCAGGACGCTGAAACACAAACTTAATTCCATCACACTTTTCCCTTCAGGAAGTCCTAAATGGCTCAGGCTTCCATGTCAGAGCTCGTGAAAAATTCCGGAGATCACTCTTGGGGAAAGGAGTCAGAGGGCCGTGCGGGAAAAGAGAAGGTATTTGGAGCAGGGATTATGGTGGCACGTTTATGACTCACCCAGGAAAGGCGAGGCAGGCGCAGGCACGGGATGGGGGTCCTCGTCTCATAGGGCCCGGACATGCTTCCCCTGCATCCGTCAGTCATGCTGTCTGCCAACAGAGCCGCCGCTCAACACCTGCACTCAGGTGTGTACGTCTCAGGCTTGGTGACATTGGACTAGACTCCAAAGTAATTAATCAATCAACTCAAAGCCATTGGTAGAAAATGAAGGAAAAGACGTTGAAGAAAAGGAGTTGAATGGAGAAAATCATTTTAAGCTCATTAGCAAATTATGCCTCAGACCAGTAATAAGTGAAGAAACCACGAGCACCTCGTGAAAGATGATTAACCTTGTATATTTTAGGGGTCACTGAAATTTAAGCTCATTTATTAGACCTCCTCGATGGAGGAGGGGGATTGCCATAATACAGAGGATTTTCTTCTTGAGCCTGTGGTTTCTAAAGGCCCTGGGACTGCTTAAGGCGACCTGTGCAAAGAGAGGTTAAAGTATGGCCCTGGGGCTAGGGCCTGAGCAAACGGTTCTCTTTCAAGGGGCTGTTGGCTGTCTGGGGAAGGAGAATGGCCAGCAGTTGCAAAGAGAAAAGACAAACTCCTCCCGGAGGAAGGATTTCTTTCCAGAGCCTGGCCCCTGGCTGCAGACACCTCTAGGAAGAGGGCGTGGCCTGGAGCCTGCACTTTCTTTGTGTTCAGATGCACGGCGTGGGGAGCCTAGACTGTGACAACACAAGGAGCATTAGGCCAAAACCACCTTACAGCACAGGAGAATGGAATGATTAGACTCCTTGGGGAATGGAGGCCCTGGTTCAACAAGGGTTAAGTAGAAAACTCTATTTTCGGCTTCAGCTTTTTTTTTTCCTTCTTGAAATCTTTCAAAATGTTTTACTCCGAACCGCAGCCTGAGTCAGTCAAAGTGAAGTAAAGATAATTGCATCTTTTTCAGTGATGGGGGATTTAGCCTTGCATTCAAGGTCATTGCTCTGGACAGTTTTCAGTGTTTTGTCCTATAAATACACACACCGTAACATGGGGGGCATGTCCGTGTCTGTGTGAAAGAGGAGAGAGAGAGAATATAAATATTAGACTGAAGCTACAAATCCATAATTGATTTCAGAATATACTCCGCGGGTTTCTTAAAACAATCAGACAAGTGAACAACAAGTCTACAGAATTGCTTTATTTGGTTGATGCAATGACTTTATTTCTTTAGCAGTTCCGGGGGACCCAGGTTTTCTCAAACTCGAGAAGCAGTGTGGCTGAGTGGAAGGGCCTCACATGAGGTTTGGGGTCAGGCAGATCTAGGTCAAAAATCTGATTCCCACCTCTGTGACCTTAAATAAGTTATTACCTAATCTTTCTGAGTTTTCATTTGGCCCTCTGTAAAGTGACAGGAAAAAAAGTCTACCTGTGTTGTTGGCATTGAAGATAATACATGTAGACTGTCCTGCCTGTAAAATCGCTTAGTTCCCAAGAGCTGTTATTATTTTTAACTTTGCTCATAAGAAAGGAAAAATCCAAGGCAGCGAACTTCTCTCCAAATCTCCTAAGAGGAGGTACATATCAGGTGGCCCAGCTTGGCACACCAATGTCATGGGGACACCAGGGCCGGACAAGGCGTGGACACGCCAGATTTTGGAATTCTGCAACCAAGCCCACTTGAGTTTTGTTTGGTGACGTCTTTGTCTAAGTCACACTTGATCGGGTATTCTGGAGAAAAGCAAGTAGCCGCGGAGATTGGGGGCACGGGGGGGCCTGGTGATTACTGAGACAGCCAGCTGGCACAAGGATTGAACTCATGTGAGGAGGAGTAGCAGGAGGACTGGCTTTGTCTTTACTTTGAGGATGTTGTCCAAGCTTTACAGAAGAAGAAAAAAAATTAGAACTCATGGTAACCACTGCAGCCCATTTAATTCCAATCAAACGTCTGTGTTTCGATACCCACACCCCTGCCAGGGCTGCCCCACCGTGGTGACGCCCGCTCCCTTCTGGTGGTACATCTGGCCTGACAGCTGGGTGGCCAAGGAAGCGGGTGGGTGGGGGGCTAACAGCACATGGGGCGCAATCCTCAGCTGCCTCATTTGCTTGTTTACCGTCATCTGGAACATCTGGGCTTGCCCAGCACGAGGCAGCCCTTGGAAGCTTCTTGAGATGCTGTCACCTTCCAGCACGCCAGCTGCCTTCGGAGAGAGAGAGAGAGGGGATGGACCAGGCCAGGAGACTGGCAGGCCCACGAGGGGGCCGTTTGTTTGGGAAATTGCGGAATTAGTGTCAGCAAACAGTGCACACCCTGCTGTGATCTTGGGCTGGAATGCAGGGAGGAGGAAAGGTGGGTTTTCGGGGCACACCTACACTGCAGCAGCTGGGCCTCTAGGCCACGGCGCTTGGCAACCAAGAGGTAGAGGCTGCCAGGCGACAAGACAGGAGGGGAGGTGTTTAGCACTGTTTCTTTGAGTTTCGTCTCGAGTTTCGCAAGTTGTTTTTGGTTAGGGTTTGGTTTTGGAGAAGTACCTGATAGCTAGCTGACAGTACACAGCACATTCAAAGCACGTCAGATCTAGACAGGCCCCAGCTCTGCTCCATGCGCGGACTGCCTCATGCTGGTCAAGTTATCTGCCTCCTCCCAGCCTGTTGGAGCGAATCTGCTGTACTGCGCATGCGCAGGATGTAATGCGCATGCGCAGAATATGTCGACCCGGCGGAAGCAGGATGGCAAAAAGTAGTTTCTGGCATTTCGATGGAGCTCAGGGCAGGGAGGAGGCCATGCGTTACTGGTTATTGCTTTCCTCGTCTATTCCATGAGGGTAATAGGAGATGCCACGAGATGAAACACCTACAGCTCACGGCCGAGCCCTGGGGGCCTGGTAAGCGGCGAAGGCTGACCGTGTGTGAAACCCTGGCCCGGGTGGGAGCCAGTGATGGGGCGACCTCCGCTCAGACTCCACGTGGTCAGCCACGATTGGCAGTGCGACATCGGGGAAGCGAAGCTCTCTGGGCTGGGTCTTCTCACACGTACGATGGGGACGGTCATACCGCCTGCCCCACGGGGATGTTCCGGGAGCAAGATGAGCGAGGTGGACAGTGCCCAGCGGGGGATGGGTGCCGTGTGAGTGCTCCTGCAGCTCACTGTGCCACCCCGATTGTGGCTGACATGTCTCCCCGGATTATCTCCTTTGCTGTCATTCTTGGGGAGTTTATTGAGAGCACAGCAGTGCAGAAAAGCTAATGGTCTCGCATTAAGAGTGTCCAGGGCCCTGGGATGCAGTCCAAGCCCAAGTGAAACACCTGTGGGCGCTCAGGTCTGGGTGTCGTCCACAGGGTGTCCCTGAGGCGGGGAGGTCCTGAGAATGACCACTCCTACTAGGACAGCAGTCGGACCACCCTCCAAGGTCACAGAAGGCCACTCTCTCCTTCTGGCTGGGTGCCCTGGCTCTGTCTGTCCGCCCGCTCCCTCCAACCCTGGTATCTGGCACCAGTGTTGACAAAGTGCTTTGGACACTTTGAAAAAAGCTCTATTAATACTAAATCCAAACAGCAACACCCCCTTGACCTAGCCCAAAGGAATCTTCGCTAATGCATTTTAATTCTGGCCCGTCACATCCACGTTTCTGCCAGCCAGAGGCCCAGGGGGACGGCCAGCCCACCTCGCTCTGTCTTGCTACCGCGCTCCCTTCCAGCCTGTTGGGAGGAATTGGCTTTAATGCAAATGCGTGCGATCTATGCCCAGAGAGAAGAAGCCAGATGTCAAAAGAGGTCACTTGCTTTTAAAGGAAGTCTAGCGTGGTGAGAAATTTCTGCATTATTTGCCAATGTGAATGGTTTCAAGGCTGAGTGTTAAAATAAGGGTCAGTAGCTGCAATCCAGGGTCCCGAGAACCCAGTCCCCCGATTCACCCACCTCTGTGGATGTTTTCTGATTGTGCCAGTGCCCGTCCGGCCTCAGCCCTATGAAGGACAGCTCCGGCTGCTATGACCGCCACATCGGGGTAGACTGCTCGGATGGCTTCAATGGCGGCTGCGAGCAGCTGTGTCTCCAGCAGGTGGCGCCCTTCCCGGACGACCCGGCCTTGTACAACATCCTCATGTTCTGCGGGTGAGTTGAGCAGCCCAGGAGGGCAACCGGTTTGGCTGGGATGGGAGGACGTTAGTGCTGAAACTAGTGAAGAATTTAGGAATGAACTGGTCACCCTAGACCAGCCCTTAGGCTCTGAGAAAAGAGCCTGCAAGACTGGCAGAGGAGGTCTCTTCAAGTCAAAGCGGGAAGACCTTCAGGGAAGGTCGGGCCCCACCCCCGGAGATGAGGAATGTGGCCGCAGCCATTGCCAGCTGACACCAGAATTTTCCAGCTGTGTTTTGTGGCTGGGTTAATTAAGTGTTTTGTGACAGCCTTTCCGTGGTCTAAAAGCTTGGCAAAGAGTGTGTGAAAGTAATCGACAGCCAAAGCTGAGGGGGGTGGGGGGAGGAGTGAAGTGTAATTAAATTCTGCCCCCAAAGTCCCAGCATTTTGTGCGGCCACCGTCCTCCAGACATAGAAAGACCTCCGTGGAAAGAGACCTTGACTGGATCAGCTCATTTCACTGGGGAGAGGCGGGCAGGCAGTGCCACCCCATTTCGCAGAGAAGACTAAGGCACGGGGAGGCTCACCGACCTGCTCAGGACTGGGGAGTCCGTAAATGGGGAGATGAGGACTAGAACTCAGTCCCTCCTGGTTTTAAAAAGTGCTCGTAGCTCCTTCAAAATGGCAGGTTTATACCACTGACTGGAATTATTTTTAATGGTATGTTCATGTCCTGTTTCCAAAGTAAATAAAAATGTGGGCCATTCTTCTGCACCCCTAGTTTGGTTGTCTAACCTTTCCTCCCCTTCCCTTCCTCCCTCCCGCTCTCTCCCCTTGCCTCCTCTCCCTACCACTCCTTCCCGCCCTCCCCTCCTCAACCCCTTTCCTGCCTGTCAGAGAGAGAGTGCTTCCTTTATGCTACAACCTGTGCTGGCCACTGGGCTGCAGACGTGAGTGACGGGTAGTTCTTGCCCTCAAGGATCTCACAATCTAAGAGGCTTGCGATGAAAATCAATATTTATAATAATAAAACTATGCAAGATTGTTGCTAAATGCCAGTTCCTGCTGAGTAATCATGCAAAGATTATTTGGTGGAATAGTAATGTTGTTTTATTGTATTTCACTTTATTTTATTTCTTTGCAAGAAGCCATTTTCACATTCAGTTTCTTATAAAGCCCCATTCCATAAATGGAAGCTTGATCTAAATTTTCATGTTTCTATAATATTATCATTATGGTTGACCCACTTCAATTAAAGGCAGTAAATTCAGCCAAAATTGCATAGCTTTATTTATTTGCTAAACACATGTTGGAGCACCAAGTTTGTACAGAGAACTGAGTTAGGTGTTAGGTGCAGGAGAGACAGCAGGATACGAGACCTGGTCTCTGTCCTCAAAGGAGTGTGTAGGGGGACACATGGCCAGGAACACAGAGGGGAATGGGGATGAGGGGCCGTGTGGAAGGGGAAGATGCCCGCATGCTCACAGTGGACTGAGAGGGAGCTGATTAGCTTCAAGATTCTTTCCCGAAACACTGTGTTATGGCTCAAGGATGGAGCCACCTCACTATCTTGTCCCAGACCTAGGCTGGTGCCACTGAGTCTTTTGTGGGTCTTGAGTCACACCACTTGCCTGGACTACTGCAGTAGGTCCCTAACTGGACTTCTTTCACATTTCAATCAGAATTCGGTACCTGTGTTTTTAGCAGTCTACAAGCCTGACAGAGAAGTCCTCGATTTGAGATTCTTATGTAAAGACCAAGTCACAGGCACTTATAATTAAAGAGCTCTGTTCACACTTGTTCACACAAATATGTAAATGGAAAATGGGAGAACAAGTAGTTCGAGTGTACTAACCTAGGCCTCCTTGGTGTCTCTGCTAGTAATAATGATAGAAACATTTGGTGCTGCCTGCTAGGCACAACGAAGTTCCATAAGTTCATTGTCTCACTTAATCTCCTCAACAACCCCCAGAAGCACTTGTACAGATGTAGAAACCGAAGCTCCAGAGTTTAATCAACTGACCCAAGGTCACCTGTAAAGGGCAGTGTCACTGCCATTACAATATTGCCTCTCACCACTTAAAAACTATGATTATCTGTTCCTCTGTATAGAACCGAGGCTTTATCGTATTACAATTACCGTAGGTAGTAATAAGAGATGTGTTTTAATGCCCGCGAACATCCACAAATTCAAAATCTTACATCTTTCTAAGGAGATGCCCAAATTAAACCAGTATGCTTTTTACATGACAGCTTTATCAAACTAATTCTTACTTGAAGTAACAAATTATAGTCTTCTCGGCGTAACTACGAATAAGGTCTAGTTAATGACTTATGGGTCGTCGACCCATATCTGCACCATCAGGACTGCTCTTCCGTTAGAGTAACTGGGCACACTTAATGGGGAGGGCGTCACGTTCCGCGCCCTGGTGTCTGTTTAGTTCAGTGGGAGGGGGCGTTAATGCGGGTAGACCGCGTGTTTGGATACATTCAAACAGAACATAGCGGGAAGATGATCAGTCTTCCTAATTCTTTAGTTGACTTGTCACAGGACCAGGTTAGAAGGTCATTAATTTCTTAAGCACCATGTGTCTTTTCTTTTCTGTTACCTTCCAAACAAAGTCAGGGTCCGACCATAATAAACGGTTCTGAAGGAAGGCTCCAGAATACATTGGATTTCAATGTGTTAGCTCATTTACAAGCTTTATCTCCAGTGATCCCTCCCCTGACCTATTTGGGAAATCAGACCCCATAGGGCTGAGTTGGCCGCCGGTCTCACTGATGGAATAACTTCTCGACTTTTCCTCCATGTTAGGTGCATTGAGGATTACAAGCTTGGTGTGGATGGACGCTCTTGCCAGCTCATCGCGGAGACCTGCCCCGAGGGAGGAGACTGTGGGGAGAGCCGGGAGCTTCCCATGAACCAGACCCTCTTTGGGGAGATGTTCTTTGGTTACAACAACCATTCCAAGGAAGTGGCTTCGGGACAGGTGCTGAAAGGAACATTCAGGTAAGTGAGCCTCGTCACCACAGAACTGACTGCTCAGGGCTGCCACCAGATCTTCTTCCCTGTAGCACTTCCGTCAGCATCAAGTTGTACATCCTGGAGCAAGGTCAGTGTGATCCTGAAAGGACAGGTGCTGTTCTCCCCCGAAGTCTTCTCCAAATCTACGTGCCTCCTTCCAGAGTCCAAGAGCCATGCTTCCTCTGGGTGAACAGTAAAGCATGAACCACATTTTGTCTTGCCCAGGCAGGAACCGGAAGATTTTCCTCTGAAGCCACCACAAAATGCTCAGGTGCCCTCTTCCCACGGAGTAGGAGAATCAGTATGTCAGTCAGCCTAGAATAGCAACTCTCAAGTGTGATCCAAGGATCCCTGAGCGTCCCCGAGGTCCTTTCAGAGTCCTGCCTTTTGCAAATGCATAGAGGCTGGGTTTCTTCATATACTTCAACCCAAACAATATACTGCAGTAAGCTGGATGCAGAGGTGAGAATTCCATTGTCTTCTAGGTCAGACATTTTTAAAATTTGCACAAAAAGGAAGTAAAATAATGTTACTCCTCTCATCGTTTTTGTAATATATGTTAAGATTTAGTGGCTTTATTTTTGATATTTTAAGTAAATTAATTTTTTAACATTCTATAATTTCTAATAGGTAAATGTTGATAAAGGTAGTCTACATACACAGGAGCTACTTGGAGGCTTCCATTATTTTTAAGAGTTTAAAGAGGTCTTATAAAATGTTTCAAACCATCGATTTAGACTGTTTCTGGGAGATTCTCCATTTGCCCCGTTTCTGTTCTGACTTAGGCTGTTTGAATACGTCTTCCTCAGAGCTCATGCTTTCCAGGAGGAGATAATGATGGGGGTGAAAACCTTATAATATGGCTCTGACTGGTGTGGCTCAGTGGGTTGGGCATTGTCCCGCAAACCGAAAGGTCGCCGGTTCGATTCCCGGGCAGGGAACGTGCCTGGGTTGCAGTCCAGGTCCTTGGCTGGGACCGTGCAAGGGGCAACCATCTCTCACATATCAATGTTTCTCTCCCTGTCTTTCTCCCTCCCTTCCCATCTCTCTAAAAAGAAGTAAATAAAGTCTTTTTTTTTTTAAAGTCCTTGTAATGTGGACGAGCAGTTGATAACATCCTGAGCCTAGATGCTCATGAGCAAACCGATAGTCAATTTCCAAGCCAGTTCCTGGCGTCAGTTGTTTCTTCTGTTACAGACAGTGGACTTTACTAATATTTCCCCTTTGAGCCTGGGACAACAGCAAGCAATGAGTGTCATACCCAGTCTTGCGGTGGCTTGGAGTCTTCTCTGTAGTCTAGAAATGACCCCACGTATGCCCAGGTCTTATGCGGAGAGGATCAGGAAGGTAGGGGCAGGGATGGGAGGAAAGAACGGTCTCTATCTTCGGAGGAAACCTTTTCATCTGGTTTGCTCTCCTCTCCCCAACCATCACTCTTCCCGTCACACCCATGCGACTCTAGCCGTGTACATTAAGTGGGGTTCAGAGCAAGAGGAACTTTTGGTCCAGGAAGAATTCTTTTCTTGTTGTGGGTTGAGATAGAGATTACCCACCAAAGAAGGGGTGGGATTCTTTCCCGAACACACAGAAACGATGGTCTGCCTCTGTTTCCAGGCAAAACAACTTTGCGCGAGGTTTAGAGCAGCAACTGCCAGATGGCCTTGTGGTGGCCACGGTGCCCCTGGAGAACCAGTGCCTGGAGGAAATCTCAGAACCCACCCCTGACCCTGACTTTCTGACCGGTAAGCGTGCCTTCTGCCCTTCCTTAGCCCGCGACCACCAGGCCACGCCCCATGGTCTCGTGAAACCAAGACTCTGGCCCTCACTTGTTTTGGTTTTGAAGCCGGTAATTTCCTTAATACACAATAAAAAGCTGAGTCCTAAAACTGAACACCGGTAGGATGATTTGTCAGTAAAATTGCCAATGTTGTTTATATAATCACCCGTAAAGTACTCATAATGACACCCTTCCCTGCTCATCTTACTGGGGTGCTTTGAAAACAGATGGGATGGTAAATAAATAAGAGTTCAGAGTTCTCAGTGGGCTAGAGGAAGTGACCAGGTGATCGTAGAGGCGAGAGAAGGTGGGTGGCCACTATGACCTGAACATCCGTCATCGCTAAGCGGTTCCAGTGTGAGGGTTGTCCGACTGCCCTGGGTGTGAAACCTCGCTTGGCAACATTCAAGCTGTGTGACTTCAGACAAGCAGCAGTCTCTTGGGGGCCCAGGGCCCTATCAGGAGATGGAGACAACACACCTGCCCCCAGGGCTGCTTTGAGCCCAGCAGTGTCTTCCCCTAGGCTCATTGCAGAATTAAAGGCTGGTTTGATGGGAAGAGTCACGAACCTCAGGGGAAGCTTCTTCTTTCTGTGCCTCTGAAGAACCCCAGTTAGCACCTCCTGGACCAAAGAAGACACTTCAGAGGGTTCTAGGGACCCGTAGGAGGCAGCTCACCAGGAACCCAGCATCATGTGCTAGACGGCTAGACACGAGCTCAGGTGCATTGCCAGCTTTGTTCATTTCTCTGTTACTTGTCTTCCTTCCCCATCCTTTGTCTTTTTTGTTTTATACCTTTATCCCCCTTTTCCTTCCCTTTCTGAAGGACAGATTGTACTGAGCGTAAGCCTCTTCCAGATATCAAGTTATGTTCGGAATTTTAGTGTAGACCTGGATGGAATTAGAAACAGTTCTGTCTGAAGTCGTGCGGCATAGTGAGGAGTAGCCGAGGCCCGGGAGCCTGGCGCCCGGGCTCACTGCTTAGCGGCTGTGTGACACTGAACAAGTGACTTGCCTTCTCTGTGCCTCAGACGTTTTACCTGTAACAAAAGAAGTTGATCCCATACTGTCCTCCTTATAGGATTGATATGAGGAATGAATAAATTAATGGTTGCGAAGTGTATAGAACAGTTCCTGATACGCAGTGAGATATATGTTTTTTACATAAAAAAATATACCAAGTGAGAAAGAAAACGTGCCCATTCAACTACCAAATAGCGTTTTTCTCCATAGGGGGAGGAGAAGGGAACAGGAGAAGAAATGCTTAGATATGTTTGGACCAGAAATAAACCTCACTGAAATTAGTTCCCCTCTAAAAGACAGCTGCAGACACAGACAGAGATGCACACTTTACACAGAAAAATGGCCACTCAGCCTCGGGGATGACCCTACAGCCTACATCTCTACTACCGTAGAATCTTGATGCCTTGTCCCCACTTCATCTGCTGAGAAACACCTGCCACACACGGTGAAGCACCTTGTGACGGAGGTGTGAGGTGCACACACAGACGGCACAGGGTCCATCCCAGTGAGAAACCGCCTGGTTTCTGGGTAAAGGCCCACCAAGGCCTCACATGTTACAAATTGTTGTGGAGGTGAGACTTTCCTTGGGTCACCCAGCTGGGAGGACAGAGGAGTCCTGGATGCAACCTGAGGCTTTCTGGGGAGGAGTGGGCGGGTACATGTGAGAAACATCAGAAGAGCACGCGTGTGGATCTGCAACTTTGGAAATAAGAAAAGATACGAATTCGGCCATCAGCCACTACAGAAACTCCTTTCTCCCTGTGTCCTCGGACCTCGTCTAAATGGGAGCGTTGGGGCAAAAGAACTCATATGGGCCACTTCCGTTTCCCTGGCCTCGAGAGAATGGAGTATGACATTCCTAAGAGCGTCGAGGGAACTCTACTTGACCTGCTACCTTGGCAGCCGGCCTCTGTTTTTAAGCTATTTTGATTAAGAAGTGGTACCATTTAGGCCAAGAACTTTCCTGGGATGTGTAAGGGAATCTGCTTATTTATTTAAAGCCCAGAATAACTAGAAGAGTCCATCGAGGAGATGGCCGACCACCGTTCTTCCGTACCGACTTCCTAGTTCTGGCAGCATTTTACTTGCATCTGCCCCGAGAGCCATACAGGGACTGTCACGCCTTGTGACACAGTGGTGCTGTTGATAGATCGTAGTCCCAGACACCTACAAGCTTAGAAGATTTGAGAGCTAAGGTGATCTTCAGAATTCTTCTCTATCAGCATTCCCAGGCATTTTTAAGTGAAAAAACAGTGCTCCATTCTTAAATAAGTTCTCTCTCCAACTGTATTTGGAAAGATTCTAGTAGCCCCCTCTTTGGCTTGTAACACCTTGGCCCACAACAGGTTCCAAAAGTCCTGCAGTAAAACGGAAAAAATCCCTTTTACTTTATTTACCCCAGCAGCTTCTAAACCTATGTAGCTAGAGAATCCTTTCGCACAGAACAGCTATTTTCGTCTTTCAGAATTACTGGTTTGAAGACATACTAGAAAATATTGATTTATGTGTTTTATCTTGCCGATTGCTTCCCTCTTTATCAAAATAACAGTTAAGAACCCTGAGCTTCACCCGCCTTTTCGGTGTTATAAGCTGTGTGGAAATAAATGAAGACCCGCCAGATGAAAACAGGTGGAAGCTAGTTATTCATAGCTTGCTATGCAACAAGGCAGCGGCCACCGTCACCTGCGCTTGGCGGAGACGGGCGGGCAGGCGGAGGGTAGGAACGCTTTAGAGAGGAGAAGGAGAGGCTTCAGGTGAGCCCTGACGGGCCCTGTTGACCACAGGTAGGCCAGCGAACCAGGGGTGTGACACTCTGTAAGAGTTTAGGGGTGCGTGTTTGACTCTCTCTGGCTGGACCTCCATTGGAAGTGAGAACAAAAGCTGGGAATCTGTCAGTTATTAATCAAGTCCTGGTCATGGTGAGCCAGCCTTTACCACTGTTCCTCTTTGGCATCCTGGACCGGTTGCTAGAAATAGCGGTCTGGCCTCCCACAGATCTGATGTGTAGGTAGTAGGCTGGCTCTTGGGCGGAGTGCCGTAGATAAGGGCGCGGGGGCTTCAGGGTTAACTGTTTCGAGCTGTGTGTTCTCTGCACCTTCTTCAAGGTCAGCCCAAGGAAACAGACTTCAGAACTTTGGTGACGATACATCCCCCTGACATTGCAAATAAATAACAGGAGAAAGCCTGCCTGCCTTCCTTCCCCCTTCCTTCCTCTTTCCTGCTTCCTTCCCCTTCCTTCTTTCCTTCCTTCCTTCCCTCCTTCCTTCCCTCCTTCCTTCCTTCCTCTCACATAAGTCTATTTGGTCATTTTTTTCAAGCATAGTTAGGGGAAAAAAAGAATGTTTATTCTTGAGAAAACATAGTGGGAAATACTTTGAGAAAAAGGGTCATTCAGAATGTACTCCAAACAATAAAAAAATTAAATTAAAAAACTAGAGCGGACTGCAGGCCAAGGGCACACTGAGAAAGAACTCTATGACTCAGCTGAAAAAAGTATATCCACTTTAAAATATCCCTTTCTTTTTACATAATGGAAATATTATCTGTCAGTGGGTATATAACAGCACCTGCCGAGCGTCGACAGTTATGTAACCAACCGTTTCCCCGGCCGTGCTCCGTACTCCGTGCTCCAGCACAAATATATTAAGGAGAAGTGCCGTTGAGACAGTTTAGTGATGCAACTGGCTCACCTGGGTGAACGTGGGACACTGTCAGCCCTTCCTGCTCTTCTGCATTCACACGTCCTTTATTTTTTTTTTCTTCCCCTGTTGTTCTGAACTAAAACCTAAGAATCTATAACAAAAGTGTCAATTAAGAAATCTCAAGTTCACATAACTGGGGGTAACGAGAGAGAGAGAGGGGAGGAGGAGGAGGCGACGCCGTATTGGAAGCCGTGTACGTATGTGGTACTTTATCTTTTCTCAACGTCCTTTTATTCCCATTGACTCCACAACCTGCCGGTGAAGCAGGTAAGATGCATACCGTCAACTCACGTTCCAGATGGGGCCCTGGAACACAGGAGTTGCCGCGCCCGAAGTCACGCAGCTGATTGGAATCACTGAGTCGAAAGGGCAGGGACAGGCCATCCCACCGAAGCCTCCCACTTCTGTAGATGAACAGCGGGGAGCTAACAGACCCTCTCGCCGGGGGGCCAGAGAGAAGAAACCCAGGCTGATGACTCGCCGTCAGAGAGTGTCCCCGACCCTCCTCCCCACAAGGCAACGAGGCCAGCACCCTGCTTTTCCGCTCTGCCTCTTTCCACTAGGAAACACTTCAGTTAAAGGGAACATTTTCTCATCTATTGAAAAATCTTTATTTATTGGACCGACTATTATTTTTATGAACAGACCCTTGAGGAGCACAGCAAGCAGATCAGCTGATGTAGGGAGCAGCCGTAGAGCAGAACCGCCCTCCAAGGGTTGGCCACTTTATGCTCCAATAAAGCAGGCCTTCGAGGTGTGTGATGGGAGCCTTACACTTGTAAAAGCAGAATTTCATTTATATGCCTTGAAAATTAACATCAAGGTTCACAGCGGGAGTAGGTAGTAGTATGACTATTGCCACAGAACTCGATGTCCTAAAAGAAGAATCTTTGAAAGCAAAAATACCCAAAACCTGCACTGAGTATTAAGTCACTTACCTTTTTGGTCGACTGAGATTAAATGTAAGCAATTGATTCACTTAGCACCTCTCCTGACCTTTTTTCCCTCTTACCTTACCAATAATTATTCCCATATGATTCACACGGAAATGGAAATTTGGCGATTGCTCAGCTAATTTGATCAGCGTTGACAAGCAGCTAATTCACCCCACCCACTCTTCATCTACTTTCGGTATTAAATTAGTTGATTTAGCCCGAAGGAAGCCTGGGTCAGAATGGCAGCTCACTCACTATGTATGTACCATGCCATTATGTTCACACACACACTATCTACCTGCCTGTCTACATACACTGTAAATGTGGCCATTATATTTGCAAATGCTCATATCTCCACACACACACACACACACAAGTATATATCTCTCTATATACTTATTCCTGTAACATATACACAGCAAACATCAGGCATAGAAATGAAGCTAAAATTGGTTTTCTAAACTTAGCAAGGCGATTTTTTTTTTTTTACTTCCTGTTGCCTAATTATTTTGTTTCTGTTGTGTTTTAGAGTAATGGCCAGAATTCAAATAAGGTGCCCCTCTCTCTCCAAGGTGCTCAAATAAGAACAGCCCGTTATAACGTCGCTAAAAGACTACAAGGATGTGTTTCTCGAGAGTGACCTTGGATGAGTAACTGGGGTTCTCGGGGCCTCGGTTTTCCCATCGAAAGGAGGAGGACCACAAACAGCATCTGCCGCTGTGTCTGGCATACAGATGGCACTCACTGCAGGGCCATCCCTGCCCCTTGGTTGAGTTGACACCGTCCCTTCTGCTAAAGAAGAAATAAGCTTATCAGTTTCAGAGTGATTAAAACTTAAATACCGAACACAAATCAGTTAAATGGGACAGAAAAATCAATGTTATCAGGCGCATGAGCCGAGTCAATGACTGCAGCTATTAAAGGGAGTAAAAATCTGGTGTGTTAAGGAAGGCGGGAGCTTCATTTTTGCAAATTCATTAACGAGATGGTGTAGTAGGATGGTTAAGAGCCCCAGTCCCGTCTCAGACACCCCTGGTGGCCTAGGGCCCTTCTGCCCACACCTTCTCTGAACCCCAGCCTCCCCGATTGTAAAATGCAAATAATAACACCTGCCTCACAAGGATCAAATGACTTCACATGCACAAGCAGCTTAGCTGAATGCCTGGCACAGAGTCAGGATTCAGTGACCGGCAGCTGCTGTTAACTGTGATTCCAGGAACTCCCTCCACCGAACGGTCTCACAGTTTCCCCCTCCAGCCTTGTAGATTTGGGGCTTGGGAATCCGTCATGCACGCTGAGCCCATGTCTCCTCTGTCCCCAGGGATGGTGAACTTCAGCGAGGTTTCTGGATACCCCGTGCTGCAGCACTGGAAGGTTCGGTCTGTGATGTACCACATCAAACTCAACCAAGTGACCATCTCTCAGGGTGAGTGCAGCTGCAGGCCGCCCCTGCCGCCTGCTCCCGGGCGTGGAGGCCCTTTCCGAGGGTACGGGTGTTTGACCCCATGGTTGAAGATGCAGTCTAAAATGTACCCACCCCCGTCAGTTCCTGCAGATTCACCCTCGCGGGCAAATGGCAGGAATCAGACCCTTTTCTAAGCATAGATTAAATTGCAAGTTTTATCTTGGATCGTAGAAGAGGTGGAAAGGATAAGGCAGGCGCCACTGAAGATAAATACCTTCTTTATCCTTTTTTCTGGGGTCACCCGGTGTGTGGGCAGCGTAAACAAAAGCAGACTTTCTATAAACTGACAGAATGAAAGTTCCCAAATGCAGCAAGCAAAACTAGGATGTTCCATACAATGAAGGAAATAAGGGAAAGAAGCAAGAAAGAGGGAGAGGGGAGGAAAAATAGAAAGCAGTTTATAATTCCCAAATAGCAAGTAAGCAAAACAGATGATAGACAGACAGATGGGCAGATAGATCCAGTGAGTTAAAGAGTAGTGCATTTGAAACTTAGGACAAATTATTCTAAAACAGAACAGTGAGGTGCCTTGTCCAAATATTCTTCAAAACTTGGTGGCAAATGCCTTGAATCAAGTTGTTGTTTTTTTTTTCCTAGCATTTGAGCAATTCTAATGTGCAATTTGCAAGAGACAATTTCTGCAAACATGGCCATAGTGTAGGTTTGTGTCTCCCAGTCCGCCAGACTAGAACATGACCCACCGCCTTCTTCTGAGGCTCCCTAAGGAATGTTCCAGACCTGATGTTTATGCTGCAGAGTCCGGCTGCTCTGTGGTGGATGAAAGACTGACTAGATTCCAGTGATATTGTTGGCACAGGATGACGAGACAAGGAGAGCAGTCTTAGGGTCAACAGTGGGGAGATAGGCAGAGCTTAGGGTCAACAGGAGAGAGAGAGAGGGGGAGGGAGGGAGTTACAAAGAGCATTGACACGAACTCCCAGAGGCGAGGCTTTGTGCACACAGAAAGCAAACGCACGAAGGACCGAGAACACCTGCAGAGGACAGGAGAGGACTCACAACTTTTTACTTTTTATCACGAGCCCAAGTTCTTGGCACAAAGAGATTGGGCTGGGGATCTTACTGAAGTCCACTCTGCTGGTGCCGGAAACACCCAGAGCTAAGCCACTCTTCGTTCAAGAGACCCGGGCAGTCCAGACGCTATGCGGCACAGGTGCTGCGCGTATCAGGGCTTCACAGCCGGATGCTCTTGTTGCCACGTGCCTTTCACAGCCGCGCATGACCTCACAGGTGGCGCGGACTTCTGCACGTGGAGTCTCATGCCTGGCCCAGGCACTGCCTTTTTCTAATAGGACACAGGTGTGGAGGGCCGCATGCAAGGAGGGCTGTGGGATGCTGGTCAGGTTCAGCAGGTACTGGGCTTAGAAAACTTGCCGCAGGCTATCTTTCGGACAAATATAATTCCCTTAACCAGGGAAAGCAAATCTGGGATAGGCACACTCCCACACACACGCAACAGAAGTTCCATGAAGCGGTACCTCAGCTTGTGATGTGGAATGTTCTTTGCTGGTATTTGTTTCTATTTTAGACTATGCTATTCTGTTTCACTCCCCCCCCCCCCGAACTGCTATTATTTGAGCTCACTAAATTGATTTAATGTCATGACTTGTAACTTGAAAAAACAAACAAACAAACATGGACTTAAGCGGGGGGATAGATTCGGCAGTGTTTTGCTTAACTTGCACAAAGTTAACAGCATGACCGACTGGCTTAAAGAGATCATTTATTTAGAAAACAAAAGGTCTGATTTAGCTAAATGGAAACACCTGGTTGTCCCAGCCAGCTCTACAGCTCGCTGTGGGCCACTCAGGAAGTCCACATTGGGGCTGAGCGGCCCGGGAGCCCAGCTACCCGCCTGGGAGTCCTCATCTTACCCTTGGGGGACGTTTCTCCATAGCTCTCAGCAACGCTCTCCACTCCCTCGATGGGGCGACATCTCGTGGGGATTTCGTGGCCCTGCTGGACCAGTTTGGCAACCATTACATCCAGGAAGCTGTCTATGGCTTTGAGGAGTCCTGCTCCATCTGGTACCCAAACAAGCAGGCCCAGCGGCGACTCTGGCTGGAATATGAAGACATTAGCAGAGGTGAGTGACACTGGCGTCGACAGACATGACACCCTATGCAGGTCCTGGCGGCCTAGGTGCAGTGCGACCAAACCGACGCGGTCTGCAGGTGCAGGACAGTGCAGGTGTTGCCCTGATGCTCTGTGTCCGTCCTCAGCACTGCCAGGGTTTGCTTGCTGAAACCCAGCGTCACACGCAGGCATGTGGGGGACGCTTTAGATGCAGAATGATGCACAGGCTGGACGGTCGCTGTGTCAGTTGTCGTAGAGAGAGTCCTCCAAAGGTTTTTTACCAGCCACCATGCCTTCTGCTACCATAGCAACGGCCGCTCTGACAGAGTAGTGGAGGAGGAGGAGCGTATTGCCGTCTCCCCGCACTTTCTGCATCCTGCAGTCCCCACCTTTACCGCCTGGCAAGCCCTGGCAGCAACTGCCTAGCAAACCCCTTCTCACTCCGTCCTGCCCCGTGTTTGCGCCCATTTTTCCTACCGATGTGTGCTGTGAGGAACTCTCCCTTGGCTCCAGGCACGAGCCTCACAAATAAACCCTTGTCCACTGTCTGACAGCAGATGACTCTTTGGTCCGAGTAAGAAGAAAAAATTGGAGTTTTTTGAACCTTCTGAGTTTACCTTCTGGTAGAGAGGGGGTACCGGCTAGTTCATGTGTTTTCAGGTCAACCAGGACGGGTTTAGAGTTGCCATTCATGGCATTTCTTCTCCTGAGCTAATCCTCGCAGCAGTCTGACGGGGCCACGTTACGGGTGTGTGAGTCGCTAAAGGGCTAGTGATGAAATTAGCCCAGCGGAAGCTCAAGAAGAAGGTCATCCTAAGATTTAATGATCAAGGACCTGGGGACCCTCTGCTGTCAGTAGGCTGCCGTGGGGGCGATGGTCCCCCGTGGCTGAGGCGCCCTTGCTTCTCTGTGCTCCGCACAAGCCCCTGTTTGGTCTTGCTCAAGAAATAGCAGAGGCCTGAAAGTGTCTTCTGGCTACTTTCTTGCAGGAGAAGCAAAAGGCTGGTGTCTGGGCTGAAGTTGCTACAGGCTTTCCCTCCCCCCACCCAAGCCCTGATTCCTCTAAACTCAAAGACACGGGTCCTGGTAACTCTTAAAACTTCAACATCTTAAAATTATTCTGCCAAAAGAAGGCGTGTAATGGAAGTAAATATAGATTAGACCAGTTACAGTTGCCAAAGCTTTCTTCTGTTTCCATGCCACAGCCTAGCGATTCAACCAAAAGGCTAAAGCCACATGACTTTCTGATGAGGCCCATAGTTCAAGGGCTGCCAGTAGTTCAAGGGCTGCCAGCTGCTGGACTGCTGGGAGGCGAGTCCGGCCTCGCCCAGAACACTGGATTCTCCGCTTCCTTCTGCCCCAGCACTGCAGGGTCCTTGAGGTTGAGCAC